>JAUZND010006337.1:0-10808 GCA_034780555.1 Coelogynopora nodosa | reverse complement strand
TATATTCATGTTTATCGTCATGTTGTGGTCATATATTCATGTTTATCGTCATGTTGTGGTCATATATTCATGTTTATCGTCATGTTGTGGTCATATATTCATGTTTATCGTCATGTTGTGGTCATATATTCATGTTTATCGTCATGTTGTGGTCATATATTCATGTTTATCGTCATGTTGTGGTCATATATTCATGTTTATGGTAATATTTTGGTTCGGGCGCCATGGTCCTATAGTTTATCTAATCGTCTTATTTTGAGAATGACTGGATGACAGTCGAAACATATAATTGTATGAATGTGGTTAGTTAGTTCTTTTAGTTTTTTTAATTGAACAACTGGAATACAATACTCAGTATATAAAACGGGTACTATTGTACTTCAAAGAGACAGCGTTCCGACCTGAAATTCCGCCAACGCAACTGCTGCCTCCAGGGCAATTAATACAGGAAAGTTGCCCTAGATCTGGTTGATAACGTCCAAGGGGACAGGACCACTTTGTGGCATTTTCTCCGCCAAGACAGCTGAAATTACAAAAATAGAAGAATTGGCATGGAGGGGGGGGGCTTTGAGGCTAAAATATTTATCCATATTCTTTCATAAACATTAGCACACAGAGTAGTCGTCATCAAATGTTAATTAGGAAGATGTTCCCATATGTTTAGGAAGATTTTTAAGGTTTGGTATCTTTACGTCATCAAAAAAATGATTGCCTAATATATCTTTTCAGTGTTATGTGGACACTTTTCAGGACACCTAAACATTTCTCACCCTAATTTAGCACTCCATTTCAAAAGACACCAAATAAAGTTGAACGTCTTCTAATCCTTAGAGAATATAAATTATGTAATACAAGCCAAATTTTGTATAATAAAAATAATCTCCTCTAAATACGATCTATAGTCGATCTATGTAATCTATAAATTAACATATGTAAGGTATTTGTTAAATTATATGAATAAATATCCACTTGTTCATTCATCCAATAAATAGCACATCCACTTATTATAAAAAAATTATGAATACGAATGAAAATATAATTTAATTTTAATGCTTTCATCCTTCATATTCTTAAATATATTTATCATTAGTTTTGTGTTATAATAATTATCTAACTATTTTAACTATAGCCAAATAAACATACAATTAAAATTCTACAGAAGCGTTCCAACAAGATCGAATCCGCTTTTGTACTTTTCAAATATACGATTTAATACGAAATATCATGTGAATAGTTAAAAAAATATTACCTTAATCTGATAGATTACAAATTTGCTATATGCATATATAACGTAATATTATGTATTGGCTTCTTCCAAAATTCCTCTATTTTATGAAGCAAAGTTTTTGTCTGATTCGTCCCCTTCAAATGTATTGCTAATATAACCAAATATAATGTAATTTAATGATGTATAACTGCATAGCAGGCGGGCAATGTAAAATATAATTAAGTGTGAGAAACACTGTCTATAACTTTTAGAAAATAATGCACTATAGGTAGTATATATCAAAGTATCGCAATTATAATACCGATAGTAGAAACCCATATTATAAGCATAAGAGTCACAATGGCGTGATGGTGCTCAGATTTATACAAGCATCAACAAGTATCTATAATTGCTTGTAATATGGGGTTACTATTGTGAGTAGTCCATCTGGCATATTTGAAATGGCTCTGGTCGTCTATAACATATTACAAATGTATTCTTGTTATTAATTTATATATATATATATATCTTTATTGATTTATTCTTACAAAAAAACGAAACTCAGGTTTACAAATAGAAATATGGATTCCTAATTGAAAATATATATCCGCTTAAATAAGAATCGATTTTAATTTATTTTTATTAATTATACTTTTCCATGTACTCCATTTAAGAAAAATACTTCATTTTAAAAATCTCCAGGCGACTCCATGAAGAGTGTAAAAATATTTGGAAAACAATTGTCCTGTTTTTCCATTATTATAAGGAGCTAATTCTTCATGAAATTACTAAATTTTTCTAATAAAATATAGCTAGACAATGATGAAACCGGAGAACATTTAAAACTAAGAAAGATTAATTATTTTATAAAGTCTATTTTATAACTTATCATATAATTTGACAAACATCCTATAACGCACATTAAGCTCTCAATTACCCCTACTGTGTCGAACGATCCCCATTGCGATAATGAGTCAATTTTAAAAATATATGATAGATTTATACTTTTGAGTTGTAGTACTTCAAATTAACAGTTGTGAAAGATGTTTATAGTTAACATTTTTGTACTTTGGTAAATGTTTTCTTCTCATTGCGCAATACAGTTTAGGCTAAAAATCTATTTTTTTAAGTTTTAATTGCTGCATATATTTCGACTGCCACTTATTGATTTAAATATCTTCTTGTCGCGCTTTCAACAAAGAAAAACAAACTTTTGACTCGTTTTCTCAAAAAACCCTTTACAAAAACATTTCAGCTTAACAAATACCGAATAAGCCTAGAGAACATAGAACACTAATTTAGCCAAAAAATCTAACTAATTGGAACTTTTAGTTACAAATATACTTTAGGTTATATACTGCATATAAGGAGACCAATACAGTGGGGAATTGATGACGCAACAAATGACGCAATTGGTGACTCACAAGTAACCCGGGGGACAGGACGCGCAGTCGCTGGTGACGAAGTTCCAAAAAGATCCCTCGGTGCAGTTATTGATGCAATCGCTGGTACAGGAGCAATCGCAACTTCCGGTTGGTAGCCATGCTGAAGGGAAACATTAAGTGGATTAAAAATTGTGTAGGTAATATGTAAATTATGGAAAAATCAGGTCTTATCAAAATTAATTGTCACCAATATTTTAATCGCTATGATTTAAGTTAATTATTTTCAAGTCAAATAATTATAGCAGTGGTGATATTTTATTTATATTTAAGTTGTGCTATTATTTTGCATGTATTAATTTATATTATAACAGCATTGAAAAGTAAAACAACTGCAGGGAAAAGTAATGCTTTTAAAAATTATTTTTGGTATTCAAAATCTTCTTTTAAATGTATCTATACGTATAAAAAACAATATTGATCTGAATAGTGGTATTTTTCCCAACAATACAAATTTATTGCATTTTTTGATTGCACTTCGACAATCGTGCAGATCATTCATTATTAATGAACTTATATACAAAATGGCACATAAAAGAAGTGCAAAAACAGGGAAATACCGACGCCTAAATAGGAATTAATTTTTAAGTATACATAATGCTTTGAGAATTTTTACAATTAGCATGCACAATACAAATAATATAACTTTTTAATATATTACTAATTATATACTACTATCTTTAGTTTCTGACATTTCATATACGACTAAATTATATATTTACGACTACTATTTTTATATTAGCTTTTCAATGGGACTTTTTCTATGCGACTAAATGATGTACGAATTTCTCTATTTTAACAAACGATGATATAAGTTTTTCAAAATTAGTTTTTGTTTCGTAAACCACTCGACTACATCATTATCTTTGGTCAATCGAACTATTTTAGTACCTTCTGTTAAAAGGACTACTATAGTTTATTTAATCGGAATGTAACGAGATACACATAATATGTTTCTAATAAGTTTGAGCTGTCGCTGGGTTCTCCTAATCAAGCTATATATAGTCAACTAACAGATCTGTGAATATCACAACAAAAACAAATATAAATAAATACATGAATAGTTTAGAGAACATCGAAATACAGAAAATGTTGTGTACATACAATGTTGTGTATATAGGATCAACAATAAAAGTCGTATTATTTAACAATTAGGTGTATAGGATCCATAATAAGATTTGAAAAAAACAAATCTCGAGAATCGTAAAACTAAAAAATGTGTTACCATTAAGATCTAGGTATAACTTCATTATTGAAATGATCGGATAGAAAGAAGCCTATGTAGATTATATTTTTAGAGTTATAAGTATTAATAATATTCCCTTCGCTTTGGCTTATAGGATTCGACCCGTTATAATCTAAAAGAATATGTCGAGCGCTTAGAAGTTATTTAATCATCTATTATGTAGACCAGAGTTTCCAAGTCTCACGCAAATTGCCTCTAATCTTAATATCTTCCGCAAGTTTTGTGTTTTCTGACGTATTTCTGACATTTTTTTTTTGCTCTACGCAAAACTAAAATCCAACTAAATTTTGGTAAAACAAAATGGCACCTCACAACTCAAGTATATAAAGTATAGCGTAAATGAATCCCCTATTTCTCAAAAAGTCTTTCTTCATTCCTATCTTGTAAAACATACTTCTCCAATTTCAACAGAATTATTTGTTAGTAAATATCATGTCAATCAATTGCTGTAACTTAGCAACCGATTGTTGCAGACTACATATTAATGTTTAATATATATATTGTATCGTTTAAAGATTGGACCAGATCACAAGCGAATGTATGTATATTGTATATATATGTTGGTCATATTATTTATTGTTAGCGGAATACAGATATCTGATACATATACTTCCTTTATATAATCGTCATTTTAAATAGTGATCTTATAAAGAAGTTTTTAAACGAAAATATATTATTACGTCGTATATAGAGCTTACTATTTTGGATAATAATGAGTTTCACGAAATTTAAAAAGTAGATTTTAAATAAGCGAATGCAATATTTTTCTATGTTTTGATTGAAAATTGAAATCAATAAAAGTTTAATTTTATTTTTATATTTAGATTGTATAGTTATATTAGCAATCTTATTCAGCATATCCAATTTATTAACTTAATAATATTCCTATTGTCCATTCACTGAAAAGTTATATCAAAAGAATTACTTTTCAAGCGTTTGCATTACTAAATACATAGAATGTTCAATTAAAGCAGGAAACAAGTATCTATTAAACTATCGTCAATATATGTTGACTATATTATTAAATGTGAAATAAGTTGTAGGAAGAATTGAAATAAAATAACAAATGTTAAAAGGCGTTATAGAAATAGCATCTATTTACAATAATGTATAGATTCGACAATCATGTTTTTTTTTCCAACGATTAGTTAAATATTCCGGATCAATTCAGTATAACAAAGTCTCTTTCAGAAAATATCTAAACGTAACCTTTCTACTCATATTAACAGCCATTAAATAAAGAGCAGCTTTTATTGACATTTCTTAAACATATTTTCATCGTTTTTAACCGGTTTTTTAATTTAGGATTCGTATCACTATTCTAAAACATTCTCCTGCATCTTCCAGCTCGAAACTTCTCATAACTCACTTACCAAGGCAAACAACCGCAACGACAAGAATCGCTGTCAATTCTGACTTCATAATCCGATCGAATGCGACCTACAAAATGACAACTTTCAATTTAGCGTTTAAATCTGGATCATATTGTAAAAACGTAAATTTATTTAACAAAAAAGAATTATTGCCCCACAATATAAAAGTTTAACAGATTAATAATCCAGTCACTATAATGATGCGCTTTTTTAAATCACAATGCGGAAACTATGAACGAACACTATAATAGTATACCACTGTGCTTCATAAGGCTATTTTTAGTTATTTAATCATGTTTACTTTTGATTGAGAACAGAGGCTATTGGCTGGTTCCACCACGTCTGTATCTCAAAGAGTACTGTAGACATGGATGGATGTCTTGTAATCCAATCTAATTAGTCAACTCGTTCCATTCGTTCGTATTGTTGCCCCCGCAGATTAATACTGACAGCGGGTGTAAACCAACTACAACAAAAGTTACAGCTTATTTTTTATAGTAGTGCAGCTTATAAACACAATAGAAAGGGCTGGGGAGGGTGGATGGGGAGAAGATTTGAAATGATACTGAATAATTCCTGTAGTTCATATTGATGTCATTATTCATATTGTTAACTAAAAAATAAATATATAAAAATATTGAAGAAAAAATAAGAAAAAATTAAAATAATTCCAAAGTATAAGACGGTAACAATGTGTGTGCGCACTTATTTAATAATATGAACAGCTGTATAACAATAAGCTAGATAGCGAAAAACAAACGATTATGAAATGCGTTTTATATTTCGACGTGACACGTTCTCATCAGTGAAAAAATATCACTTTTGTTTAACTTATTATTATATCAAGTATAGGAATAGTCGAAATTTTATTTTAAAGTTAGTATTGGTGGATGTTGGCGCTGACGTCATCATTTTACCTTTTAATGCAATTTTTCAATGTGTTTTATTTATTTATCTTCTTTTTTATTAATTAACCGTTGTTATTTTAATTAAGTCTAAATATAAATTATTTCCTTGCATCATAACATTGAGTTCTTCGAGGACTATACACCGGTATCTTACCTAATTTTTATATATTGTGTAAAAGTGTAACTGAGTGTAGGTGGAACTCAATTTTGTTAAAAAAGGATTTTTTAAAATTTAATTGTACAACTTTTCACGGTATATTTTTACCAAAAAAATCAACATTGAGCTTTTACAGCCCCTCTCCCCCCACTCTTTAAATGCTCTTTTCTTTACCTCTCTCGCCCCCTCTCTCTCCCCATACCTAAAATACATCACTATTTTAATAATAATAAATTTAATTGATTAAATATTGATAGACACTAATTTGAACATACTACAGAGCTCAAAGCGGCCACCATTTTGATCAAATAAATAAATTTTAAAGAAAATAGTTAATTAAAATGTTATAAACTTTGATTGACTCTCATTGGAATTTGATCAGGACCAATTTATTTCATTTTTGTCCCAAATAGTATAAGGTTAGTCGAGAATCAACGGGGTAACCCACTACAGTTCAATTCCTATTACAAGTGTAGAAAATCAATATGTGGTTTTGTCAGTATCAATGATCGATTAATTATTGTTTCAGTTATAATCACTGGTTGTTTAATCCACTTGAAGTTCAACACTTAAATCATTTATTGATCGGGAAACCAAAAATCTATAAATTTGGACTTCAAAACATCGAAAGTTATATATATATATATATTTAATAACCATATTTAATATTTGAAATTTAGATTAGGGCTTTTTAATTGTTGTTCATGTGTTAGTAGTATTTTAATCATTATACAAGTTTAAATGTTTGTATAACGGCACGCACTCGTCTAATACATAATATATAGAAAACATTAATCTAAAGATACTGAACACAGATAACGTGCTCAAAATGCATTCTTAAAAGTAGAATAGCTGATGTTATATTAGCGTATAATAAATAACCCTAATTCGTTTTTCTCTCTAATTATAACCTATTGTATGCATTTGTATCTAATGAGCAAATGACAATTTCTGTCTAGTATACAGTACAAAATACACCGCGTAATCTTTTCTATCATTCTGAATAATTAATACAATAAGAGTTGTTAGCTAGCTCCAAAAAGCGTATTATGAAATTAATTAGATCAACTTTAGCTGTTTATTTATATCACTAATGCGGCCACTTCAAACACGCTGGTAATGAATGAATCCAACCACTATATAGCCTACGCCAAAGAAGCCTAGATTTAGTGTACAACATTGTCAGATATATAAGTGTTCTTTTAAATATTAAAATGTATACCAGACACAGAAAAGGTGCTCAAAATGCATTCATCAAAATATAATAGCTGACATGATGTTATACTAACAAATTCCTCTCCTTTGCCTTTTGTGTATCTTTTTCGACGGTTGTCATTGTTATATAGTTACCTTAGTCTTTTGATTTATGACAATAATTTATTACTTCTTATTTATCTCTATAGTTTCCTGTGAGTTGATTCTGCCAGATGATGGTTCCAATCAATTCTTTTAACGTATACAATTCGTTTTTTCTCTTTACTTAAAATCTATTGTATACTACATTTGTATCTAACGAACGAGCTAATGACCATTTTCTGTCCACTAAACAGTACAAAAGGCACAGCTCAATTTCTTTCCTATCATGCTGTACTTAATACAGTTAATACAGTACACCAGTTATTAACTATAGCTGCAAAAAGTATGTTGTGAAATCAATTAGATCCACTTTAGCTATACTGTGGACGGTTAATGAATACCACTGGTGAGTTAAAAACATCTGGTATTGTATTAAACCAACCACTTACCATAAACGATGAAAGCCTATATAGTTCACTATACCTTGAAGGATGGGTGTTCTTTTAAATAATAAACGGTTAAACATTGTTCATTTTATAATAAACAATAAGCATAAACATATTACCTAATTAATGTTTAATTTATTAAAATTACATGTACTGGCTCAGAGGGTATATTTAAAGAGTTAAATCGAAACGAAATACATTAATATGAAATTAACTAATAATGCCAAAGAATAATTTCACGTAAAATATTTAAACAAGTATTTCCAACGTGTACAAAAACCATATTGATTGAATAGTTGAAATGTCAACATTTAATATTTTATTCATAACAACGTAACGCCTAATATGTAATATATAGTATACCCTATTGCCATGTACTATACATTATCTATAATGAATTAGAATACCCCGACATTTAAATCGATATTTCAAAATACACAGAAACCTAACATTTAAAAAAATGTTTAATGTTTGTGTACGATATGTTATGAAATATAACGAATTATATCATATACTTACGTAATTGAATGGAATAAGATCACAAATTATCATGGTATATGTCAAGCTAAAGTAATTTTTTTTTAAATACTTTTTTTTTCATAATTATTTTATTAACTATTCATGATTCAATTGATAATACATCAATCAATACATTGATTAAATTCTCCCATAGATAATTCTTGATGCGTGAATAATTAATTTAAGCTTGATTTTTATAAAAATATTAATTGGTCATTATTTTATATAAGGTGATGTATTTTTAGTGGCATAGATATTTTAGTGGCATATATATTTACTTGACTGATACAAACTACTAAAATATAAAAAGTAGTATAAATAAAAAGTACAATTTATACGTCAGAAATCAATTTTATTTTTGATTTTATTTCGAATAATTTTTCTAAGAAAAAAGTAATTATAATATTAAGTTATATGTACATGCTTTGATTTAAACTTAGTCATACTTTATCATTTTAATTTATTTTTATGTAAAAAATTATATATGACTATGATTTACATGTTGTTATTATGTATATTATGTATGATAATTTGAATGTTTTTAATTTGTTAATTTGACACTAAATATCGTTACTAATAATATTAAAAATATATAAATTCTATTTTATAGATACAGGAAATTATAACCTTAAATGAATGATCTTAAGGTCATTGAACTTTTCCACTTATTATTTTTCGGGCTATAAACGGTGTATATATATATATACAATAGTGTCGTCCACTTTTGTTGAATTATACTATTGCATAAAGATGAATTATATTATTAAGGTAAACTGGGTTCCTATTAAAATAGTTATTACGAAAGATCACAAGTGGAAAAGTTTGATGATGATGATATCATTCATTACCAGACGGATTTCCAAAATTCTATACCACATCATATTTACTCGTATTAATTTATTACAAAATATACTGATTTAATTTTATTATTGTTAAAATGACTTTGTTTGAATCGAAAAAATTTCAAATTGAAATATATTTCAAATTTATATAATTTCACTAATGTTGTGTTTGGTAATTTATTTAATTGTTACCTTCTTGAAAAAGGTTAACCGCTGATCGTCCAAAGTCCGCACCATTTTTTAGTCCTGTTTTCGTTCCTTTTTTTATCATAGATATCATTTGTTACTCGTGTTTTCTTTATTATCCGGGTGGTATTCAAAAAGCGGGGAACCATTTCCCTTTACTTTCCCTTTCCTACCCCTTTTTCCCACAACATGTTTTAACATTTGAGGTGTGAAAACATGTGACTATACATGTGACTATAGGTGATCTGCCGAATTCGTATGACATCATCGTGTCTCGCTATGTAATCACGGATTTAACAATTGGATATTGGCTGGGCGATAAATAATACTGTCTGAAATATATACATATACACCTATATATGCAACATATTAATTGGTGTAAAAGACTGCTATAGTTAATATTTAATAAATTATAAAGATTATAGATTATTGGATATGTCTAAGTAATTAGTTAGTTAACTAGTGGGGTGTAGAGTCGATACTCGACTCACTTTTATTTTCCAATTTTTAAAACTTGTTAAAATTTTGAATTTTTTGGTGCAAAAACCGTGGAAATCGGCCTTGTCAAACTAAAATGAGAGTCGTTTAAATTTTATTTTTATTACAAATGAAAAATAAGCTATTTTGAATTTGACAATTGTTGACCGCTTTCAGCTCTCTAGTAAGTTGAAGTTATATGTTTTTGAAATGTGGTATCTTCAAATAGCCCGTGGGGAGGATAATGTCATGCATATTAGCAAAAAATATAAAATTGATTTTAATTTCATATTTAAATTGTTGTTTTAAATTTTTGGGTAAAATTAAACTTGAATAAATTTAAAATATTATTTTTTGACAAAAGTTGTTTTTCGCTATTGTTTCTAAATACGTTGCCATTTTGCTAAAAATTTGTCATTAACATTTGACATATTTCAATAGCCCGTGAAAAACTAATTAAAAAATAAGATAATTAATTAATTTTTACTTTATGAACAAAATGTGAACTAAACTATGATACAAGGAAAATTATCTATATGTTATATCTTAAAATTAATGAAAATAATAGATATGCATAATAAATGAAATTATGCATAATTATATTATTAAAGATTGAGATAATTGTAATTTTCATTATGAGCAATAAACAAAAATGTAATGAAAATACATTTTTTGACGAAATTGTGTTCCTCCTTATGGTTCCTCTTTA
>JAUZND010006335.1:0-10810 GCA_034780555.1 Coelogynopora nodosa | reverse complement strand
TCTCGGCTGTCCACATTTGATCTGACATTGCCGTATTTGATCCGTCCGGTGTCTACATTTGATTGGGAAAACCTATACTATAGAACATACCAAAGAGTTTACTAGTCATATTTTCGCATTTTTGCTTAATAAACAGCGATAATAAATATTTATATATTACCTTAGGGCACACTTCTTTTTATAATACCTTTTTTTTGATATTATGTTGCTTGATTTTGTAGATGTCTATAAAGTTGTTAGCATAATTTTTTAATTAAAATTTACATATACTACATTTTTATCCATATGCATATCTGAAATAGCCATGGTAGTCTTTTTTGTGGTTATTTATATTTGTTTTATACAAAAAAAGTTTACTTATAATATATGGTAGTGTATTTTTAAACATATTTTAATTTAAATATGTTTGAATCATTTGGCAGTCATTATAATTTTACAATGGTTACTCCTAGCCTGATTTATGTAAAAAACAGTTACTATATAGTTGTACTCAATTGAACATACAACGAAAAGGTTTACAATGATCGACCATAGTGAAGTTGATGTCTAGTATAGATCATAAAGAGCACTATTGAATATAACTATCAACTCAATTTCCATAAAATTGTTAGAGAAAGATCAGATCTAGAACGACGCGAACTAAGCGTTAAATATTGTATTAAATTATTCTACACAACGAAATGCATAGAGTATTTTCCATATTTTGTAATAAAATATACTGTATAGTTTATAAATAAAGATTTTCATTTCGTTCATATTTCACGTGAATGAAAATGTTTTTATAATCAACTCTATTGTATATAGGTGGGTATATCGGTATATAAAACGATAGATGTAATGAATAAAGGTTTATTTGTAGTGTTTGATCAGGCATATAATTTCAGAAAGGTTAGACCTGGCATATGCATATTAATTAATCATGAATATATAAAATAAAATACAACTTTCAAATAAATTTACTTCGATTTTCTTTTTAAATATTATATGTATATTTTTCCTAGTATGTATTTTTTAAGCTTAGCAATATTTTTTCGTATTGCATTATATTTATAACAAATTAAATAAAAATTAAATAAAAAATATTATAATATGTACAATATGCAAATATTTATAGATATATATTAAGTCAAAATGGCTCATTGTTAAAATGTGATACGTGGATGAAAGTCGATTTAGGATAACATATTTTCGAGTTTTATGGTGGGTTTTAGCAGCAATGCCATGTGTAAATAGTTATCTCGTGATCATATTTGAGATTTTCTTTTTAGAATCATATTTGACTATTGTACTTGAATATTTATCATGAAATTAAAAAATTCACTAAGCCAATTTTGTTAACTGAACACTACATTGAAAAACATAAAATTATTATAGTAATCGGTTTTAACTCTTTAAAAACAATTAAAGAAATAATCTCTAACTTTTGCGATGAAAACAACAGTACATGCTCCATTTATAATAATGTTTTCTCATGCCATGTTGTTGAGCTAAATAATAGATAATTGTATAAGGAATTTAAAAACATTATAATTCAATAAAAAATATTGTTGTCGTTACATTTGTTTATTTTGTCCAAGTGTTTTAACTACGAAAAATATGCAATATATACATAACTAAATTACTAACTAGGTAGTTGTAATTACTAATAATACTTAATAGTTCCACATATGTATTTTTTGATAGAAATTATAAATCAAATTGACTGTTACTGACTCATGACAAATAGGTTTTATTTTAGTTACTCAATATTTTCAATAAAAACTAATACTGGAGTGGGATAAAGATAAAGGTATATAGTAAATATAAATTCCCCTATAAGGCACTGTGAAGGTCAAGAAATATAAATTAAGATGTCATTAATTAAATCAATTACTAATTTGATTAAATTAAACATGAAAACTAATTAATCGAATTGCATTAGATTCTTCGTCAGAGTAATGAATTTAGATTATTAAATAATTTGCTATATCTACGAACAATTTTAAATTTTTTTAATAATAGATGCACATATAAATTCAGTTTTATCAATGAAAAAGAAATTACCAACAAATCACAAAAATATTAGTGGTCCAACCAAGGCTTTAGAAATATGCTAAATAAAAATAAAAATAAACAAAAAAGTAATATACAGTACTGAAATAAATTATTCCACTAAATAAGGAGAAACAGAAAAAAATAGTAAAAAAATATAATTTAAAAGTAGAGTTTTTAATGCTAGAATTTAAATTGATACAGGCGTTTCCAGGTTCAGTCTGCTAAGAGAGTTGCTTTTCGCAGGCTATCACACATTTGTGGGGCCACATTTTCTTCACTGAACTCCCTATTTGTTACCCACCCTCTCCTGCCAGGCGGTGTACAGTCCCAATGTACTCGGCACCGAGAACGTGATGCTCTTCGCCTCGCGGAGCAAGATCAAGCCAATCCACTACGTGAGCACCGACGCCATCTTCCCCGAGGGTCTGACCAACTGCCGCGAGGACGCGGACACCCAGGGCTTCCACAACCGACTCACCTCCGGCTATGCCCAGTCCAAGTGGGTGGCCGAGCAGCTGGTCCAGCGGGCCTCGCAGCGCGGACATCCGGTCATCATCTACCGGCTAGGTGGGTGTTGGTGCTCCTGTCCTCCTCTCTCTTCCTGACCAAATAGTTCTTATTCATTTTTTTGTATACAATAAAAGTGGGAGTTGTCTTTATTTATACCTTGGAAATAATAATGAGCATTGGAAAATGTTGTATATTATACATCTATTAATCTAAGTTACTGCTAACAGTAGTATACAGCAAATTTCACATTATTTTCTTGGAATAATCATAGACATTTTCAAATTGATTGACTATACTTCAAAATAATATAACTAATATATTTGATTGTATAAAATTTGAATTAAAATAGGAATGCGTAATGATTTTAATTACAGCTAAACATTTATAATAGTTATGGTTACTTTTACTCTATTTTCAGAAATGATGTACAATATCATTCATTATATTGGCCAGAAAAGTGGTTAATATAAATAATTAATATAATTTTAAAATATTTTACCTAGTATCAATACATATTTTGCTGTTATGAAGATAGAATAAAATACAGAAAAAATGAAGAATATAAATATTTTGGATGGATATAAAGTATTAATTTATTTTAGAGAATGTGTTTACAAAATAATACATATCTTTAGATAAATGGTTTTGTTCGAATATAATATCTAGCGCTGATACTTCTTTTTATAACATTGTATTATTTAGTCTATTTATTATACAATTAATTCAAAAGTATTTTAAGATGTAATTTTCTCAATATGTATTTTACATTTTTATTTAAGAATAATAAACATTAATTATTGATTTCTACCAGAGGCTACACGTACTTTACGCTGATTGGAGTACTTTATTTGTCATTATGTCTACCTGACAACACGCTGCCGCTATCTGTCCACATCGCATGTCTGTAGATTCATATTTTAATTGTGTGTAACCGCCATGATCGAACCCCACCTCCCCTCACCCCCCACACGCAGGCAACCAATCTGGCGACAGCTGCACAGCCCACTGGAACCCGGCGGACTTCACTCTGCTGCTACTGCGCGCGATCGCCCATCTGGGTTGCGGCCCCCGGGTCGACTGGCGGATGGAGATGACCCCGGTGGACTGGACGAGCCGCCTCGTGGTTGGCATGACAAGCCGGGTGGGCCGCTATGCCGGCAAGGTGCTCCACCTCATCAACACCAAGCCGCTATTGGTCCAGTGAGTGAGAGTATACAATGTAGATGCGCCAGTCATGAGAGAAATATCAATGAATAAATCGATAAATAAACCACACCCCTTGTAACACTAGCCACTATGACAATATGTTGCGAAAGTAATTCTTTTTCAGTTTACAAATAACATCTTGTTTAATTAAGTATTTTTCCCTCTCTCTTTGTATATTGTATAGCCTATCTTATATATCTATTTAACTTGTCAACTAAATGATATAAAAGTAAAGAAAAAATATAGTATTGTGAGTTTTAAATGTATACTTTTATATTTTATTTGTTTATTGTGCTTACTTTTACATAGAATAAATTATTTATTTGTTTGCATTTATATTATGATGAAAAATTCTAAAAATCTGAAGTGTTGATATTTTGATATATTATATATGTATAATTATTTTGTTCAAAACAGCCACAATTCACAATAAAATTATTATTAAAGCAGCTTTTGTTAATTACATTTAATTATTTCAAGTCGATTTTTAGCACATTAGTTGTTTTTTATGTAATTACCTTCATTGGTCTCTGTTGAATAAATATTGTATTTTGTACTTGACATCAATGGAGATGACACTATTATAAATAATCAATTAATCTATTATTGCTTTTTAGGGATATGTTGGCCGAACTTTACTTATTACTATCTATTCAGTTTTATAATTGGAAATATGTCGACATAATATCTAATACTTAGGATAATCTCTTCTTAAATCATATTTTAAAATATAATCCCTTATTATTAGTACCAAGACTTAGATGATACGCTATGTTACCTCTTCGGAATAATAGCCTTATGTAGCGAACATATTTTAGTTTCTATATAAATAATGAAAGTAATGAAGTAATCACTCATGAGTTCCCTTGATTCATTTCAGACACCTTTACGGCTGGATGAACGCGCATGGTTATCCGGTGGAGGAAGTTTCGCTGGAGGAGTTTACTCGAAGGTAATCTAAAGTATTGATTAATCATTGAATCATACTTAATATTAATGCATTTTTTTTGTGTAGGAATTTTGTATATATATATGTTTAAATATTATGTAGTTAAAATATTATGAAGTTAACTTGTTTCATTTTATAGGCAAATGTCTTGGTGCTTAATACTATTCTTTTATTAGATTATACATTTCTAGCATTTTTTGCAAATAATTGTAAACATTTATTTACATTTAAATAGTGCATTTTAGCAATAAACATTCAGTTTTTAAAAAAATATTCAATTTTCCCCCGAAATAAATGTGTACATTTTTAAATTAAAAACAATTATCACACATCAACTATGAAACGATACATATTATTTTTACACAATATTTATGTTTTAGTATTTTTTGGGTAATTTATATTATATTTAATATAAAAAGTTTCACTAAATTGTAGTCTATAGTTTCAAAGAAACGACATCATATCAAACATATTTCCTCCTTTCTCTCTCGCTTTTATTAAATTATTATTTTTTGAACAGTATACCCAGCCTATATTATATACCATATCAAAGTACAAAATATGCACATCTAAAATTGGGTATTTATAAAAGGCATCTAGTTTAACTATGAAACCTCAAAACTTCAAAGTAATTATGAGCTGCTTGACACAATTAGGTTATCTAATATATTGTAGATGCCAGCTTTTGTGTTTGATTTGTGCTATGTAATTGAGGCAGTGCACATACCTTGGGTGTAATTTACGCACATACCTAGTTAATCTATATAGTGAAAGTATGCATTTGGCACATTCTCTTTAGGAGACCAGGCATGCGGTCACGTTGAAGAAATGTCTCACGACATCTTATACCGACGATAAAGTGTTTGAGGCATTTTATTTACTTAATTAGAGGCTTGATGAGTGTCTTGTGGCTTGTCTTGTTTATAATAATTGCTGTGCTTGTCATAGCTATATATCAATTTATATATACATATAATACATAGCAATATATTATCATCAACGTGTCACATTGCTTGATACGACGGCTTGCCTAGTTCAATTAAGTTGAGAAGTGTAACGCGTTGTTTTGATGTTTGGATCTGAAGGTGCTGCTTGTGATGATAGACATTGTTCGTTTTCTGATCCTGTACGCCATATAGGCTGTATAGTGTGCAAAGGTAAGTTTATTGCGACAAATATTCACAACAACAGAACGAGAATAGAATAGTGCAAAAGTTTATTTTATTTCACCTTGCTGATGGATTGCGGCTAACATCGGGTGACCTGTATTTACTGATTTCTCATAGAGGTCACAGTACCTAACGCGTTTTCAATTTGTAGATGTTAGTGGAGTGGAACTTAAAAAACTGAAGTTAATTGGTGTTCTTTGTCAAATGTTGAAAATTATTTTTAAAGTATGCATTTAATCCAAAAAGCTACATTTATTCTTTCCTAATATTTCATTTAATACAAAACTATAGTTTGTTATATAAATATGTATCCTAGTTGGTCATTCATTGAAAATATCCATTATTACATTTACAATAAATATATGACCAATATTTTGCTTATAAAAAAGTAGGAATATTTACAAAATATTCTTTTATTATATTTTGTTTTATTTATTTTAATTAATTAATTTTTTCATATGAAATATTTTGGGTGTGTCTATTTTGTATTTCTGATTATATATCGTACATACAAACCTCGACCACCCCCCCCCACCCCCACCCCCCCATAGAGTGAAGGCCAGCAAGTTCCCCTTCTCGGAGCAGGTGGCCCGCCTACTGACGGACATGGTGGTCGACGAGGCATTTTTTACCCGGATGAACACTTACGACAACCGACACGCTCAGGCGGCCTTGCGGGACCTCGGTCTGTCCTACCCCACTGTAGACAGCAGTCTGCTCACGGTCTACTTCAATCAGCTCAGAAAGCAGCACCTCATCCCCATCCCCAGGCGTAACACTATGCGAGGTAGGCGGTGATGGTGGCTGCCGCCTGTAGTGCCTATTTTCCAGGGTGGAGGTGGCCGCCGCCTGTAGTGTTTATTGTCCAGAGTGGAGGTGGCCGCCGCCTGTAGTGCCTATTGTCCAGGGTGGAGGTGGCTGCCACCTGTAGTGCCTATTGTCCAGGGTGGAGGTGGCTGCCACCTGTAGTGTTTATTGTCCAGGGTGAAGGTGGCTGCCGCCTATATAGTCTATTGTCCATGGTAGAGGTGGCCGCCGCCTGTAGTGCATATTGTCTAGAGTGGAGGTGGCTGCCACCTGTAGTGCTTATTGTCCAGAGTGAAAGTGGCCGCCGCCTGTAGTGCCTATTGTCAAGAGTGGAGGTGGCTGCCACCTCTAGTGCCTATTGTCCAGGGTGGATTTGGCAGTCGCCTTTTCTTGTGCCTCTATATTTTTGCCTTGAAAATAGTCAGAGAGTCGGAATATACTTTTTACGTCTTTAAATATTTTCTGTAATCGAAAAACTGTGACTATTCATTATGCTAGAAGTATGTGATAAAACTCTGCCATAAGGAAATGGGAATTTCTTTTTTCAAAAATTAACACGTGCAGACCCAATTTCTAGCTAAATCTTGTAGTTAAAAGTCAAATTTGGTTACTTTTACGGCGAAACTGTATATATTTAATGATTAGAAATTATGTTGTCATTTGAACTATTCCCAATAAGGAATTAGACTAGAATGTGCCACGTATAATACATATTTTAAAAGTGCCAATTTGCATGTGGATAAAATGTGTTTTTTTCAACACTATTCATATTTTACTCACTTTCCCTCTATTAACCCTATAAAATAAAGTAAGACTATTTTATATTAACTTGTTTACATTTATAATTTTGTAGTCATTAATAAAGGTATTTATTTTTGCCTCAAATACAAATAGTAATGTACTGAACATTTACGTATAACTTAAAATGCTTACGCATACTATTCCTTTTGAGACATGAGTAGTATCTCTCTGAATGTCAAATTTGTGGCTTAAAAAATATTTCGGTTAGGTACATATACATCACTGAAAATGACTATAACATTAAAATAAATTCAGATTAGTTAACATATCAATAATATTATTTTATTATGATGATACTCAAGTGTCATTAATATTATATAACCTGATAATCTATTTATTGACTCGTGCCCTACATCTTGTCACTTCGCAATTTCTCTCCAACGCGAATCAACAGATCCAGGAATGCTTTTATTGGCTGACCGGGTTGCAATAGTTACCGGAGCGAGTAGCGGGATTGGCCAGTCGATCGCCATGCATCTGGCCGCAGCTGGGGCCCACCTGGCGCTGGCCGGGCGTCGTCTTGACAACCTCAACCAGGTCAAGGCCGCCATCAATTCGGCGGGCGGAACTGCCGTTACCGTGGCGACGGATGTTACCAAGCGACCCGATGTAGGTCACTGGCTCGGCAGTCGGTCCTTTGTTAGCGAGCCTTACACGGGGCCTAGAAAAAACCTAAAAAGATAAAAGATGTGTTAATATGTATCAACAAAAATGTTTTCATGTTTTATACAGTTTTTGTTGTTTCGTGAAAAAAATTGGAAAAAAATTATTTCATGTTACTTTTTTTGACAACAGAGTTTATACTCAAATATTTACAAAATATATTAATTTATTGTCTAGTACCGGTAAATACATGGCGACAGTCTGTTATATATCTGCCAAGTCGAGCTTAATTCTGTCAGAAATATGTTACGACCATTACACACTATAATTTATCCAATATTTCCTTTTTATAATATTTAGCATAATAAATACTGAGATTTGATGTTTAGAATATGATGGTATGGTAATTGTCACGTTACAGTTTAAATTATGTTATTGTCTGATTAGCTGTTTACGATATAACCATAGGGCCTACTATGTTTATAAGGTATTTAATATTGTTGAAAAAAATGAACACTTGATCATTATATCTATTTTTAGATGTTATGCATCTATGCCATCTTCAAAAATATTGTGTCTGTTTGCTCTTTTTAATAGTCTATTAATAACAGAAAAGCTCATTTTAGTAATATGTTGTTGATAGTAATAATGACACATTAATAACTGGACGGTACAAAAGCTTTATAAAAAGTATAAATTTAAATTGATAAGAAATGGGATTTGTTCTAATTTTGGCAAAAAATTAATCCACTTTTAAAACTAATGTAATAATCTGGAGTGCACCCTTCTAAGGCTATATTTTTACTAATTTGATAACTAAGGAAATACACGCTAACTACGCGTTGTTACCTTGACAGTTGAAGCATCTGATTGAGGTGACAGAAGCTACTCTGGGTCCGGTGGACATTATGGTGAACTGTGCCGGGGTCATGTACTACACCATGATGTGCAACCTGCACGAGGACGAATGGGATAAACAGATCGATATCAACTGCAAGGTGAGCTGGGGCTGCTTATAGCCGTGTTACGTGTGCGTGTGAGTTATGAATATGTGATATTGATTAATTATGCAATCTGGCCATATTATTGATAAATCGGAAACTCCCACGCTTTCCATTATGAAAAAGTTGTTAATGAATTATATAAATATTTTTATAAATTTTCCTAAATATTTACAATATCATATATTTCTTATTATAGAAATGACTATCAGTGTATATCGCAAATGCTTAAAAGTTTTAGAAGATACTCAGCATCTTATTTTCAAACAAAATGACTAATATTAACATTGACCAGGCACGTAATACATATTTTGAATTAACGGACTATTATTTGTTGAGTCTAGTTTTATGCGATACACTGGAAAACTGTTATCGCTAGATTTACCTAATTATGTAGCCCTAACTAAATAAAT
The DNA here is from genome assembly GCA_034780555.1 of Coelogynopora nodosa. Taxonomy (NCBI): domain Eukaryota; kingdom Metazoa; phylum Platyhelminthes; order Proseriata; family Coelogynoporidae; genus Coelogynopora; species Coelogynopora nodosa. The sequence goes on along the minus strand of JAUZND010006335.1, from coordinate 1,317 downwards.
TAATTATCAGAATTTAATTAAATCCAAGTTCATTATTATATCAGGTATAGGAAGAAGTATTCCGGATTTTCCAACTTTTTTTGGTAGAAAATTTGGCAATGTTCTTAAATTGAAATAAGTGTGCAATACATTAAAAGGTTATAAAGGGGGAAGAGGTATATCTAAAAATCATTGTGTTATATGGATTTATTTAATTTATTAAAGTAGTTAAGCGATAAATTTTTTTAACTATTAAATTTGTATGAAATTGTGTAATGTTTTATTTAATGTGATATGATTGATATATATATATATATATACATATATATGATCATATAAATGATATGATTTATTAAATATATATAAATGATTAATATATATTAATCAATGTTATATAACCAAGAAAGGAGAAGTACATTTTAACATATTAAAATCATAATAAAATTACATTTCTAGTGTATATTTTGACTTCTCCAAGCACTGGAGCGCTTCGATCTTTTCGAGTTTTATTATAAATTACACTGATTTGGCCTACATATTTCACTGTATAAAATTCATGTCAACTCGTTATAAAATTTGTAATACAAAAATGTACATCGATGTTAGAAAAAAAGTTATTTTCAAACTTCAATAATTCGTATATACAATGATGTGAAACTTAAGTGTAACTTACTATCTTTATGATCTAAAATATAGACAGTTTATGTTGTCACAATTTGGGATGTAAAATCGTTGGCTAGAAAAATAACCAATGAATATTAGATTCGTGTAATGTTATTTATTTTTGACACTCATTGTAGTGATTAATAATATAACCAACTTACATTCTGATTACGTTTATTCTCTGTGTTTTGTAGATTAAGTTATTTCACTTTGATATCATTGCGTAGGCGAATTAGAGTAGTAGGGGGACATTTTGTAAGCGGAATTTATGAATAATACAGTAATATATTACATAATTAAAATATGACATGAAATTGATACATTTATTAGATATCAAACATTTGAGTTATACTATTTTGTTATTTAATCGTTTGATTTATTTATAACTTCGGATGTCTCGTACTCTATGTCAAATGTTTTGCACCAAGTCTGTACTCCTATGTCATGTTGATAACAGCGTATAAGTATAGGATAACACCCGCGAGTTAGCTACGAAACTATTTAACAGTCTGGTCGAGCCGTCAGGCGAGATGTTGTCAGGTTTCTTCGCCTACCCAGTTGTTCGAAAAATAATTACAAAAATGTCTTTTACATAAATGAAATTTGATTTTTATTTCAGAAAAGATGTGTAATATTCAGTCGGCGGATGTATTTTGTTAATTTATACTCCTCCTA
>JAUZND010006332.1:0-10811 GCA_034780555.1 Coelogynopora nodosa | reverse complement strand
AATAAGTTCGCCTAAAATGGTCACCAATATACTGACCATTCGACTTTTTTTTATTATGACCACTATCAAAACGTACTTAATGGGATTGCTTTTCTATTAAGCTGATTACTGTATATAGAGTATATTTGATAATTTTAAACATATGTAATGTGGTGTACAATTTACCATTTTTGCCCTCTTTTTAGGACATTTTTAAATTAATCAATATATTTCAATAAAAATTTTTTTATGAGGTCAATGACTCGGCGGATATAGCCGAGACACCTCGAGGCATCGGACTAATGTGGGTGTCCAAAACATAGTATGAGCTATCAAGGTGTCGTTCGTTGGAATCCATAATAAGTCGAAGTCTTTTCCTATAAAAGAGCTGTTTCAGTAGAACCCTAGAGAAATGAATGGAGATTTGGGTACCATCTTGCCATATTTATGACACACTATGGTCAGGACAAAAAAAATGAAGGGTAAACATAATAATATTATTCCCTAAAGAAAAAAAACTCATTGTAGAATCTCCCATAACTATGCGACGAACATATCTTGAAATACTAGTGGGGTTAGAGCATAATTGTCGATGAGGACGATCGTTCTTAGAAGAGGGTTGGAAGCTAGAGTATGATGGAAAACGAGCAAAATCACACCGTTGGAGTTCGATGGTGAAGTCTTGACGAAGTCCGATTGGTTTTCTTTTGTGCTTACCTCTTCTAATGTAGCCATTGAGCTCTCCATCTAGGTTGTACGCAAAGTTCTGGGCACGTTTTTTCTTCCCTTGCTCATCTAATAAGTTATCGCTTTCACAGTTTATAATTCCTTTATCAATATTAGTTCCTGTGTTTGCAAAGAAGTTTCTCAAAGAGGAATTGTTTTCAAAAGTTACGCTAACCGATGTGTTTTTAACATTTTGTGCATGGAAATTGATCAAATCTTTGTCACAATCTCCATCTATATTCCCAAAATTTTCTTTTCGGAAAGATTTTGAACAAGTAATGCCATACAGAATATAAGCTCCTATAACTATAGGACCACACAAAATTGAAAGTGCAAAAAGGAAGTGTTCTTTTATAAATAATAACAAACATTGTTATAGATGTTTTTGAAGAAGGATTTGGCCATGTTGTCAGCCTGCCGTGCTTGGGATTGTAAGGATAAATGGATAGGAGCATCTAGATTTTTGTAAGAGGGATGCGTGCCATTATATATTGTCTTAACATGATTCAGAAATTGGGTATAGTTGTACGAGGCTTGTTCAACAAAGGCTTGCTTATTTTTGTTATACACGAAACGCACAAAAATATAATGATTGTTATCCGTATAATCAATTATTTCAACACCTTCATCGTTGACTATAATAGATTCAGGTCTACATTTTACCTCATAATAGGTGTATTGAATACGACGAAAGAAAGCAAGGCGATATTATTAATATATTATTCTATTTGTTCGAACTGTCCCAGTGGCTTTTATACCAAGCTTCTTCAGTTCCTTAATTAAAGAATAACTGGAGAAAAAATTATAAAAAAATATGTGGTGTCTGGAGGTAATTTTGTGTTCAAATATATTTTTTATCAGTTTTTTTACCACATGCGATCCTAAAAGTTCCGATTTTTCTAGGTCTGCTCCTTCATAAATCATAATGTGATAGGGATAGCCGGTATTGATTTTCAATATCTTCAGAATCTATATCTTCCATATCTGACTCCACACCACCAATAGGTGGCCCCGTTATAACTAATTCTTCGTTTTGATCATCTGTGACTGTCTTCAACTTCCTTTATCGTATTAAATTTTTTGGACATATTTATAATAATAGTGGTCGATAAATTGTAAAATTAAATTACTATGTAACATCATTTGAGTTCATAGAGTTATTTTTGACAAGCCGTGTCTATCGCCAGCTCCCGTGACTAGTGGGTAATTGAAGACATCTTTTTTGAGCTTCACATTCACGTAAATGTCGCGTTTAGGCTTTTTTATTTGAGAAATTACTGTCCATCTGATTCGTCAATATTTTTTTTATATTTTTCATCTATAAACTGTGGTGTATTAGTTCTTTCAATTTGCTTTTCAATCATGCACTCCACTTTCAAAATCCTCTCAATTCTTCGATTTTCCAATTTACTCATAATTACATCTTCAGTTCCAATATACCCCTTTCGTGGTCCTCTTTGATCCTCCAAGAACATCAAATGTTCATCAACTTTAATCGACACTCTTTGAACAGAAACGTCAAATAATGAATCCAGGCACTTATTAAGATCAGCCTCCCGTGATTGTTGACGCGAATTTGGATGCATGCGGGAATTTTTTATTTTATTGTATTTCGTGTCAAATCTCTTTAATTTCCTGATTGTGTTTGGTACTGTGGCTGTTTCAATTTTACACTTACTCCAGATAATCATTAATTTTGTCACAGCTTCTATACAATTTCACTGCAAAGTTTTATTCATTATTTGATGATGATAAAAATATACTTGTAACACCTCTTTATGTAACGGCAGATAACCCATTCATGACTAAGATTCAAATATTAGTTTAATTTATACCATTTTTCGTAAAAAATGAATTTTTAACACCAACAATAACACCTTTATAAAAGAAAAACATTATATCTATAATTATCATTGAAAAAATGATAATACTAGTATTTTGAGGATATTTCTATATAGTAAATATTCTTATTACTTTTAAAGTTACTGACAAATAACTTAAATGAATATTATTTTAGAAATGCGGTGATAATTCTTCTTTCACCCAACAAGCAAAAGAAATTGAAAAAAATTTTACACACTCTACCATTAACGAAATTTACAAAAGCTGCGAAAATTCAAACACTGAATGGAGTAAAAAACAGATTAATATCCTCAACAAACAGTCTCCTACATCTCTTCATCTCACTTGTAGATTATTATCTTTGGGAATAAACTCTTCTCTAATTGATTGTCTAAAAAGAGAGTATCAAGTAGCTATTTATTGTCTTCAGAATAATGACTTTTTTGAAGGTGTTAAAAGTGGTAATTTATTACAATTTTATTAATATAAAATATTTTTTTTTATATGATTTTATTATATTATATCTAGTTCTTATTGACAAAACTCATTCACCTATCTGGAAACCTGCAAATTATAAAAATGTTAAAAAGAATGAAATTGATCGCTACTTTAATAATTTATCTGTTGGAGAAGAGTTGGTATTTGACGCATAATAATTTATTATTAATATACCTTTCATAATTTTAAATTATATTTATTAAATATACGAATAATAATTTTATTAACATTATATACGAACAGTGCTATGAGTTTTCCATGTCCGATAGTAACATTTTCAATTGTTCAACTTTCTAAACATTTAAAAGTTTTTTAAAAAATTTATTTTTATTTTATTTCTTATTATTTTTTATTTTACTTCCATGTGATATTGAATTTGTTGCTGTATCCACTCCTTAATTTGGTCTAAAAGTATCTTACTGACACATGAAAAATAGTAATTTGATTCAGCTGCAGTTGATAGAACCATTGTCGTGTATTTCATTTTGGCCAATGAATTACTAGGTCTTTTTTCTTTGGTCATATTTTTATAAAATTTGCTACCACTCTAAATAATATTTAAATTTTAAATGAAAAGGAGATATTTTTTTTTAAATATTGTTTTGTTATTCTAATAGTATACTTTGTACATTTCGAGTGGTTTTTTTATACCGCGTGAGAGATGGGATAGACATGAAAAGGATTTTCCGAGAGGTTGAAATGATGGTTTAATCTAAATGATCAAATGTGATAAAAATTGAAAATTTTTTAATAAAAAGTATAAATTTCACGAAATAAATAATCAAATGTGTTTAACATTCAAAATAGTCAAATAATCTTTCAATTAGTAAACCTTTTTATAGTCTGTAGAACAAGCAACTAAATATTTTTGCCACAAAATAATGGCTTTACTGGACGTTCGAATGGCTTAAAAAAATGTAAATAATATATTTGATTTATTTTAAAAATATACGTTGGTGGTTGGGTAAAACTATTATCTGACACATTTCTTCAATTGCTGATGAAATGGAAATGTACTGTTTAGACATAACTAGATTTAAATTAAAATAAAAAATATATAATTTAAATTAATTTAATTACTTGTCAAAACTTCAGAGCAGTAAATTTTTACAGAATCTTCAATTTTAGCGAAAGTAAATTTCACGTCTTTTGCAACTCTAGTACAAGTTAAAATATCATGCAACCTAAATTATAAATATATATATTAAAATTTAAATATTTAATTAAAATTTTTAAAACATTAACTAACATGCTTGTGAGATTTTTAGTGTCCATCGAAAAATCAACATGATTTAGAGTAATATAAGTCTAATGTTTATAAATATTAAAAAATTTAAATTAAAATATTTTTTATCATTACTTTTGATTTTACTTCTTGTACACAAGTAACCAGATTTTTCTTATTCTAGAAATGTAAATAAGAACATTTTAAAATATTTTTATATTTTTAATGATAAATTTTTAAAATCACATTTTTCCCTGCCGTCTCTAGGAAAACTTTCAAAATATCACTTTTTCGTAAAATTGGATGATTAAAAATGTAACCACACCAGAGTATCAATGGTTGTAATTGAATTTCATCAACTTGGCGGTCTGATTAAAATAATTGTAATTTTAAATGTTTATTAATATTTTTTAAAAATAATTTTATAATTATTTATTTCGTTAATTCGATATTAAAATAATTAATAACCTGATATTTTCATTTCCAATTTTGGAATATTGTTAAAGGGAAAAATTTCCATTAGATACGTTTGTAGTTTTACAAATTCATCGGCATCACATGTAAATATGACGTTTTTTTTACTGTCCATGTAGTTGGATGAAACTCTAACGTATAATTTCGATTTTGTTAGTTTTTTCGTAACCAATTTAGGATTGGTTATTGAAAATTTCACAGTATGTTGATCAACTTCCCATTTTATCATATTTTCTTCGTTCTAAAATTTTTTTTTAAATGCTTTTTTAAATATTTTTAAAAATTTGTTCTTTTCTGTTAATAAATTTTTTATTACATGGATGGATAAATTTTTTTCGTTTCCAAACGGTCGGCTAAAGTATATTTCCAGAACATTTTTTATACTTTTTCTAAAATAAATTGTCAATAAATGTTTAGGATTATTAAATCTATCAATTTTCATCATTTTTTAAAGAAATTTTCACATTTTTCATAAATGTATCCAGTTTTATATCAATTCTCATCATTTATTCAAAAAATTTTCAAATATTTCTTATTTCATAAATTACTTTTTAGTTTTTTTATTCTTCTTTCCTCCACTTTTGTTGTCCTTCTCTTCTCCTGTAGAATAAGACGCTTCACTATTATCAGTTGCTGTAGATTCATTTCCAAACTCCTCTGAAGAAGCGTCTTTTGTATTCTTTGAACTAATTAAACTCGTTTTTTTTGTATTTGAATTGTCGATTGATTGTTTCTTTTTATCTGTTTTAGTCTTTTTTTCAGTAAATTTATCCTTTTTCAAATCACGCTTATTATCAATTTCACTTTTACATTTTTCTGTAGATTCTTTATTTTTCTTAAATTTTGTTACTTTCTCATTTTTACTTTGACAATCTGAGGAATCGTTTAATGATGAATCATATGTAGAATCACTTTTATTTCTTCTACCAGTTTTTTTAACTTGAGACTTATTCGTGATACTATCAATTTGAACATCCCCATCTGAGCTCTGATTACTACAAGAATCATGAGAATTTGTTTTTTTAACTTGATTTTTTCTAATTTTTAGACTTTTGTTATTAATCCTTCTGGATGATTGTTGTGATGTTTCACCAGGTGTTTCTGGTGCTTTTTGTTTCAATCTTACCATCTAAAAATGTATCGTTTATAAAAAATAAATGATTCTTTTTATTTAAAAATATACCTTTATATATGTCACTGGTACCAAACCACTCTTGTTTATTGTATTTTTAGCAAGTAGCCATCCATCTCCAGAGTCCTTTAGTTATTTTTTTAATTTTGTTCCAGTAAATTTTAATGTTTGATGTTTATGATATATAAATTCAGATTAACATTCAAAATAATCAATTTTTTTCAATTAAGAAATGTTTTTTCCTTAATTTACATCATTATTTTTAAAAAAATGATACTTTATATTAAAATTGAGATTAACGTTCAAAATTATTTAAAAAATATTTTTTAATCGTTAAATTTCACATAAAATTTCTATAAACTTTAAATTAAACTAAATAAAAAAAGCTTACCTCTTCTACAACCTCTAAAATTTCATCTTTTCTAACAGCCAATTCGTCGCTATCCGCAGCTTCAAAATCAAACAGTACTTTACACTAAAAGGTCTTTTTAAAAATGTCAACTCTTATTTTAAATATTGAATTATTTTATTCACGTTAAAAAAATTTCTTTTAATATTTAAAAACTAATTTTAAAAAATAAAACCAGTAATACCTTTTTAACCATCCTCAAATTATCATCAAATATATTCTAGTTTGAAAATAACAACTTACAAGGTAATATTTGCTCAGCTGATGTAAATTTTATAAACATTATAAATTTTACGCGTAGAGAAAAGTATTGAATAATTACTTTAAACAAAGTTTAAATATCCAGTTTTATTAAATTGGTGGAAACACCAATCAGATAAAACAGGGTATTTTAACAGATTCGATTTAAAAAAAAATATATTTATTTATTTTTTAAAAAATAAAACATTTCAAGGAAAATAAATAAAGTAATGAATTTTAAAACATTATTCTTGTAGAACATTTTCTAAATACATTATAAATGTTTTATTCATTATTTAATAAAATAAAATAAAAAGTGCAGTGTCTGCTATATAGTCTAATTTTATTTACCATTATTCGCGCGAGAACAATATGGGAATTTAAATAAAATGGCACATGAATCACATTCGACAGTAGGGATTTGGCAATGACTTTTTAATGAATTATTAACTGAGACAATACGTGTAATAATGGTACAAAAATTATTTAACAACTAGCAATATTTATGGGCGTACATTTCATTTACGAGGTAAGCAATATCAATGATATATATCTTTTAGTTTAAGGGTATACAATTTAAAAACTTTGTAAATTAGAGGGCATTTAGTAACAGTGACAGCAGAAATTAACTGCTATAAACCGACCAGTTGGCAATTACACCCTGCATTGAAATGTACAGTATAATAAATGTACTTTTCACGGCTGCATATACTCATTATGGTTTTACCAACTGGCCATAATTCACAAATTATATAAATTATCATTTTATTATCGCTCTTCTTTTCATGTAGGTATTGAAAGAGAACATATGTTTACAATTAAATTATTTTATTTTTATAAATTTTACTTGTTAATATTTGTATATAACAGAAATTGTTAGTGTTTTGAAAATTGAAAATGTTTTCACAGTTTTTAAAAAATTAAACGAAATAAATCAAAAATCAAAAATCAAAAATTTTGAACGAATGAATAAAAAATAAATGATCAATACAGTTTTTTAAAATTGAAAATATTTTTAAAGAATAAAAAGTTTTTAAAAAATTAACAAATTGAACGAAATAAATAAAAAAATAAATATTCAATAGACTTTTTTAAAATTTTTATCTTTTTTTTCTCATTTATTACCTAATAAACAAAACCTAAATATTGACTTTTTAGACCTTCAAAAGTCATAGATACCTTTATATACTAAATATATAAATATTTTTTTTAAATCTATATATTATATCTATAGACGTCTGGGTTTAATCGTGGATCAAAGTATAAAATAACTATTATAAATTTATAAAGCAATAATTATTGCTACTCTGGATAATAATTAGTTATTTCCAAACGGTAACTACTTTTAGTGTATCTACGCATCAAATAAATACATATTTACATGTTTACAATAATTTGACATTAGGAATTTTCATGAATCATGAGAAGAAGTAGTTTAGGTAAATCTTTTATTGAAAAAAATAGTAGGGATATTTTTGACAATGAAGCCATACTCTATCATCCCAATCACTATTATTTTGAGGTTTGTTGGGAAGTGGCTAACAAAGGTCATATTTTGATTTTTTTTTAAATTTTTTTATATTTTAAAAACATTTTACTAGTGGGGGGCATATACACAGTGTTACGAACGAAAGCCGAACAAATGATGCAGGAAATTGGCCATCGGTACTACATGATTGGCCCTTATTTCAAGGACAAAGTAGACCATGAAGTAGAATTATGCACTCCTCCTCAAAAAATTCAAGCAGTGTTGGATCAAATGTCTTCTCATGGTGTTATAGTACTTGAGAATATTTAATTATTAAAAATTAATTTTTATAGATATATTATGGCCGTTGGTTGATTGACATCACTGGAGTTGCTCCGCACGTTCTTTTGATTGACTTGGGATCAATCTCATACAAATTGGAGCAATGGAAAGGAGAATTGTGGACCAACAGTAGTATAGGTATACCATGGGAAGATACAGAAGCAAACAATGCATTATTATTCGGATATACAGCTTCATGGTTTGTAGAAATTTTTGAATCTCACCGAAGAGAAAAATCAACTAGTGACAGTGAAAAAAAACCCAATAATCATAAAGACAGTGCAAGTAGTAGTAGTTCAGGATCAATAGATTCTACATTTGAGGATATCGAAGAAGCTAAGTATATCGTCGTTCATTTTCATGAATGGCAGGCAGGCGTCGGTTTATTGCCACTCAAGTCTAGAAATGTAAATGTTGCCACTATTTTTACTACGCATGCTACATTATTGGGGAGATATTTATGTGCAGCTAGTCATGATTTTTACAACAATTTGGAAAAGGTTATTTTTTGTATAAAAATTTTTTAATTCTAATAATCTTTGATCATTTATTTTGTGAAATTTTCATTTTTTTATCAAAATTTTCAATTATTAATTTGATTTGATTCTCTATATTGTTAAATTTTCATTTTTTTATCAAATTTTTTAAATTCTAAATAATATTTGATCATTTATTTTTTTAAATTTTCATTTTTTTATAAATATTTTTTAAATTTTAAATTAAATTTAATTGTTTATTTTGTTTATTATTATTTTTCCATGTAACTTTTTATTAAAAAATTTCCAAATAGTTCCAAATGGATTTCGAAGCAGGGTCTCGTTCTATTTATCACCGATACTGCATTGAAAGACTCGCATGTCATTGTGCTACAATAGTAACTACTGTATCTGAAATAACCGCTCTGGAAGTAAAAACGCTATTACGTAGACCTCCAGATGTTATTACTCCAAATGGACTGTCCTTTAAAAGGTTTGATATTCCTCATGAACTACAAACTCACCATGCTGAAAATAAGGAGCGAATTCATGAATTTATCAGAGGCCATTTTTATGGGTAAAAATAATTCTAAAAAAATTCCAAAAAAATTCAATTGTAATGTAATTAGTCGTTCTATTTTTTAATTTAAATGATGCATACCTCAAAAAAATCTCTACAATTCATAGATAATATCTATTACATATTATTTGTTGAGTAGCAAATTTTATAATAATTACAGGTAAGTTATGAATTTTTATTGAGTACTAATCTAGCAGACCAAATATTCCACGCATAGGTTTAAAAAATAGGAAATAATTATGAGCAAATATTCACTTTGTAAAAAATAATAATTTATTCAATTAATTAAGCTTAATTAACAAAAAAGCTTCAACTTTTTGTTTATTCCTGCAATAAAATTAAAATGTTGACAATACGTTCCTTTCATCAAAATAAACCTCGTTGCAAAAAATCAGAATAAAACTATTTTAATTTTTAAAACTAATAGCAAAATTTTGAAAATTAATTTACTTTTTTACGTTTAATTCCAAAAATAAATACAACACGATCCCAATTTTTTGCAACAAGTTTTATTTTGATGAAAGGAGCGTATTGTCAAAATCTGGACTTGATTAAAGGAACAAATAAAAAGTTACATCTTTTTTGTCAATTAAAATTTAATTTAAATTGTTTTGAGTCAAAACTTTTGACAGTTGACTCAAATGTAAAAAATAATAATTTTAAAAATATTTAAATTATGAACATTTTGAATTTAAGAAATTTCGACTTTAACCTGGATAAAACTTTATATCTATTTTCTGCTGGACGGTACGAATTTTCAAATAAGGGAGTAGATATATTTATTGAAGCCTTAGCGAGACTGAATCACTGGCTGCGAGTAATAATAAAAAATCATAAAAAATTTAAAAACCTTAGAACAGTACAGAAATAGACAATGAAGTAACCATTGTTGCTTTTCTCATTTTCCCAACATCTACAAATAATTTCAACAATGAATCCTTAAAAGGACAGCAAGTTTGTCGAAATACTAGACAAACTGTAAATGAAGTAGCCAAACATTTAACTGAACGATTATACGAATCATGTCTTATGGGCAAAAACCCCAAGGAAATGAAACTACTCCATTCAGATGATATTATAAAACTTAAAAAAACAATATTATCGTCAAAAGTACGTTTAATTAGTAATCTATTTATAATTATAAATTATTATATTTAGCGTGATAGTTTACCACCAATTGTAACACACAATGTTACTCACGATTCTACCGATCCTATTCTCACAAATATTAGAAGAGTAAAATTGTTCAACAACAAACATGACCGTGTTAAAGTAATTAATATTAAGTTATTAAATCTAATATATAAAATTCTAGGCCTATTTTTGTCTGTATGTCTGTGTGAATGTGACCAATTTTCTCAAAAACTACTAATTGTTCACTTTTAAAAGTAACACATTCATAACTCAGTTTTTTCCGGCG
>JAUZND010006331.1:0-31270 GCA_034780555.1 Coelogynopora nodosa | reverse complement strand
GGCACAACTTTACAAGAAGAGATATGTTAGGATATTTTTGGCTACCATCAAGCGACTTCATGTTGAAAATCTTTGACCAGAACTTGTCGATGCGATTTACAATCCAATTGTCTTCATTGTCTTCTTCCTTCTCATCCTCTTCACCCGAATCCATGATTTCTGCACTACTAGTTGACTCAGATGAATTTGCAGCCTTCCATTCTTTCGGTAAACTATCAGTAACAAAACACTTCCATTCATTTAAGACACAATCAATTTTATCTCTGGGAAACAAATGAATTGCTACAGCCAATCGTCGTATGGCTTCTAGAGAGGTCTTTGACCATACAAATTCCAAAAATGACAAATAGGCGATAACATTTTTGTAAATATATATACCTAATACAATATAAGCAATAAATTATATAATACCAATTTAACACCTGTAAACGTTGTATTTTTACGTATCATATGGGAAAAAAGTAAACATTATAATAACATTGATTGAAAACAGATCTTTTTAGGTCATAGCACCTTTGGACCAAGTGATAGTTTTAAAATATATACGCAACAATTTTTTTACACCATACATAAAAAAACACATTTTGATGATAACAATAAATAACACGGAATCTCTGTAAAGAACGCAGGGAGCATATAAACACGGGACAGCTAACTAATCATCGGATTAAAAACCAAATGGTGTAGCCCTATATTAAATAGTCGTGAAAACTACTATAATCTACTAACTTAATGGACTGTTTAACAGTATTTTATGATAAATTTTGACGGGTCAATTCTATTTCCCATCCAGTTAAATAGGCCTGCAAAAGCTAGAGTTAATCTAAATCTAAAGAATTTCTTTCGACATTTTTATAATAGAAAGATTTTCTAAATAAATCGATGTTACGAACAATAAAATTGATTTTAATGAATATTGTTTCATGTTTTAAATTTTCTCATAATTTCTCGAATACAAATACCGCGACTTAGAGGATAATAATAGAATAAACACTTAGTACTCACATACCTCAAGTGCTAGAGGAGTCAACATAAAAAAGAAAAGTTACGAATAATAAAATAACAGTTTCTATTGTAAATACAAACGTTAGTAAAACTTGTACAAACATACATGTATCACTAGTGCAAATAACGTATCGAAATGCATCAACTGTTTAATAATATAGAAATACAATAGGTCCTACTTTTACACACAAATAGAAAATGAAAACAGGAATTTTTTGTTATTAAATATGAATCAAACTAAGTATGTACATAGGCCCACACTTGAGAATAATTTGGCGAAGCTGGAGGTAAGCAACGGTTCAACACAAAGAGCTAAAAATGTTCAGTTTAATGGTGTAAAATAATGATGTATACTCAATAGTCCTAAAAATAAGTGACAAGATTTGTTTAGCACAGAAAATTTTTTGTTAAAAATGCTTTAAAGAAATACTTAAAATTTTAAAAGAAAATGTATACAATTAAAAATGAATCATAATGAAAATTTCTCTGTCAAACACGTTGAGACATTCTTGAGTTTATACAACAACATACGTAACATCTATTTGTATTCAAAAGTATAGGTTACCTTTCTAAAAATATATGTACCGTATAACGATCAATCAAACATTACGAAAACTGACAAATTAATATAATATGTAGAAAAAGCATTGCTTCATGTCACACTTATTTAGATATAACTTTAAAGCAATTTCTAATTTTAACATTATTGTGGATACTGAATCGAACGTAATATTTCACCAATATATTCATCTACCTATTAAAAGATAGTCGGACCTACTACGACGTCAAGGTGTATGTACACAATTGGTGGTTTTAAACATTTACGATAATGTAGAAGGGAAGTGAAACTGATAGTGATGTGTACTTTTTAAGCACAAAGTCAATTTGTTGTGTTAAATTTGATATAAAATTAATTCCATCGAAAAGTTTAGAACAAAACTTTGTTATACACAATACCCTTGCGTCATATTATAACGGCCAACAATCTATTTTGATACTTATATTAAACACAATTACTTGTTCCTTGAAAACCAACCTCGTACACAGTAATATAAATTGATATCACTGACCATAACACAATGACGATCGATACAAATCAATAATATATATTATAAGAAAATCTCACGGGATACAGAGATAGCGAGTGTATGAGATAGAGTGTGAGTGAGAAAGAGAGGGAGGGGGGTGTAGAGGTCCATCATTATTCAGTCCTTTCTAAGATCGGACATCATCTTTGCGATTTGCGAGTACTTCTCAATCTAAAAATGGATCGAGATGAGACAGGAGGGTCAGCTAGGTAGATGATATGAAATAACAAAGCAAATTTTGTTCCTGTTTTTTACATAATCTATAAAGAAGGTTCCATGCTTATATACTTTATATATACTATATATTTACATGCTTCCATACTTATATTTTTCGAGAGTTTCCGATGACTGAATTTGTTAAATTTGTTTAGAGTTTCAAGGAGACAAAATTATAATCAAAAGCTTATTTTATGATGGTTCCAGAGTATTCTCAAAAGGGAAATTCCAATTGGAGAATTTTTAGAGGATCTGCACGAACACCGATTATATTTAATTACATTTTTGTAACTATAATTTATATAATAAAGATAAATACAGTTAATATTAGAAAACCAAATATTACAAACACCGAATTATTCACTCCCACAACAGATTAAATTGAATAATTGCATAAATTTAGTCCAATAATATAATCATTTCACTTAAAAAAACTTAAAATAAGTTTATAATAATGTAAGTAGATAATAATTAATAAATATTTTATTATATTTGATTAATTGATCATTTTGAAATGTATGTATATTGAGTATGCGGCTACATTAGACTATTCTTCTGTAATCTATTAAATACATTATGCGAACATGATTACATTTGTTTTTAATTTTATTTAAGAATATAGAATATTTACATTTAACAGTATTACAAGTTTCTAGCAATATCATGCTCACCAATGCATTAAAGGATTATCACTTATTTTTTAAATAAATACTAGTACCAAAAAATGTCAGATCAGATATAGATATAAAATCAAATTAATTAATTAATCAGTATATTTATGAAAATTGTTTCATCCTTAACGATAGGCTTTATATAAATTATATAAAATTTAGTACCATTAGTCAGTTCAGTATGAATAAAACGTATAACTAACATTTTGTATACTAACATAATAAAGATTAGAACAGTTAAAGGGTGATAATAAACTTCCAATTTGTCAATTATGCTGACATAAGCAGAACACGAAGACACATTCTACTCAAAAGACGACAACAACAACTATTCATGCATTGTAACTAAAAATAATAATCAGAGGTGTATATATAGTGCAGCTCAGAGTTGAAAAGTGGCCACAACGGGTAGTATGTCTTTTATTTAGAGCATTACCATAGCAGCAGAAACCTCTATGGAGACAACTGAACTGAGATGATGAGGATGACAGGTTGAGGTAGCCAGATGGAAACACTGATGATATTATTATAATCAATGAAATTTACTGTAGTATATACGCGTGCAGGTGTGGGGGGGGGGGGGGGGAGACAAGACAGGCCTAGCAAGCTACAATCCGTATAAAACGATTAGATACTTTAATATTATTAATAATTATTTACTTTTTAAAAGTCGAAATTTTGCAGTCAAATATTTGAAGCAGCAAAATTAACATAAAGAATAATTCATTTTATAAAAGAGATATTAGTAATTATTTCTCTTTTTACACATGCATGGAGTTACACTTTGTCCTATACACGATCTTATATAATTATGGATAGCAATTAATAAGTGTATAAAGTTAAACCTAATTTTTGTAAGCCTATTCATCAAGAGAGGGAGGGGGTTTCCAATTGACTCACCAGTACTTAGCCGATATAGTGAAATAATCTTAAAAATTTAATACATTATAATATAGTGTAGACTCTTTCAAGGCGATGAAAAATATATATAATTAGTTTTCTAATTAGACGCTTATTTAGTTGTTTTTAATGACAAATATGTGATAATTATAAAACATTCGATTGGGGTAGTTTTGTTTACATTACCCGATGTTTGATAACAAAATGATAATATACAAATTACAATATACAATAATACCAACAAATTCTCAAACACATTATTTTATTTGCGTTAAGTTCTACAGTATATTTTACAAAAGATGTACATTCAGGATCGGGCTATCACAACAATAAAACTAAACAAGATCAGTGCCGACCGACAGGAAGCCTGGAGATACCGCACCTGTTGAGTCTGAGACTTGATCATTGTCTCCGCCGAGTCGAGACGACTTCGATAATTATCGATCGCTAGGTCCATCTCCTGGTTCTTCTGGGACAGTTTGCGGACTTTCTCCTGCAACTTCTTGCCGGTCGTGTTGAGTTCTGGGAGAAATACAAGTCAGAGGAGTATGGTTGACAACTTGGAACCTGATCTACCCATAAGCAAGACATTTAGACCCACGCTATGTGTATAATTTTCCGTATTAAAAGAAAGCATGTCTGATTATGACATAAATATTTATTGAAATATAAATTAAAAAAGACATGTTATATATATTGCCTATAAAATTCTACAATAGTCAAAATCGAGCATTACTGATAACAATATAATAAATGAAAATAAGAAGAGCACTTGCTGTACATAGGTTATAAGTATATTTACACAAATTTTCGAGCCTCTGGTTCCTAATCATACGACTTACATATGAGATAAATCAGAAAATAATTTTGACATATATACGGAAACAATTGCTTACGTAACAAATAAGTCAGATTAAAAATATGAAAAATAGTCTATTACAGGAAGAAATTAGGTAAGAATAATATTAAAAGGATTATGATAACAGATAAAAAATAATCAATACAACTGGAGGTAAAATGTTTATCAAATAAATGGATAGAAACTTATAAAGTGAATCTAATAAATGAGATACGTTCGGCTTTGTTGTTGAGAGAGAGAAAGTGAATATTGTGCGATTTTAATGGCTTCTTTAAGCGGTCCTTGGCTTAACCAAGGTCTTTAGCCAAGGACCACCAAGAAATCAATCTCCGTTATAAATCTGTATATAGCAAATTTATTTTCTGATCTATCTCATATGTAAGTCGTATGACTAGGAACCAGAGGTTCGAACATTTGTGAAAGTATACTTATGAGTAGAACCTACAGCAAGTGCTCTTCTTTTTATCTTTTCATTTCTAATGCTGTATTGGGAGCAAAAACAATAAATATATACAACTTGTATAAAATTAGATGTGTTCCACATTAATTACAATCTGACTATATCCACAACTCGCAATAAGTCTAATGTATATAGACGTAGTATTCCTCGAAGACACTATATTCAAATATAAATGCATGTGATATCCGGTGATACAAGCTGCACATAAAAAACTATAAATAGTTAGACACCGTATGGGTGCACCCTCCTAATATAAAGCATAACTATACTTACTTTAAAACATAAGTTTTAGTGAAAGTGTATTAACATGACATCTATAAGTATAATAAAGTTGTATTCAGTAAATTGACGGCAATTAAAACATAATGATTATTTCTGAATAACACAAATTAAAAATATATATTATAATATAATAAAATAGATAATGCGTTATTGATACTTAGTGTTAATAAACTACTAAATATAATTGATATTTAGTTTAATATTTAACAGTAACATTTAAATTCAGATCTATTATATTGTTGCGGTTGATTATATATATACAATATATATTTTATGTTAGGACATTTATATAGACAGTACTTGTCCCGCACTACTACGAAATCAACTGATAAGTTATATAATATAATATCTTATGCGAATTGTAGTATAAAAGATATTAATTAAATAATAACATAAAGCAATTCAAAGCACATATTACTACTATATATATTTTTTGGCTTTTGAAATCCTATTATATAGGATAACAAATCAGAGAAAACAGGTAACCTTTCAATATTTCAATGCTTATAAAATTATAGTTATGACATTAAAATAGGGAGCTAGTGACGCTTCCTTGTTCTTAGTGTTAGTTCACCCGACCCAGCAGACTGTAAATAATGTTATAACTTAAGGACTCTTATTATAACATACCACGAAAAAGCTTGTATCATATAATAAGATTCTGATGGAATACTTTTGTCATTTGGATCTTTCATTTCAGCGTAACAATTTTCACACTAGCATAACTATATCAGAATAAATACAAGCAACACTCACTTGCATATAAGAAGAGTTTACGATACTCACGATCAAATACACCAAAACAATAATAAAACCACTCTCTACATTAGTTACAAAACGTAATACATTCCTACATTTACTTACACAATATAATAGTAAGACACCAGTCTTTTATTACAACCTCTTCGTGTATATATTTATCGTCTCTAATTAAATGGAGGGCGAATGAATTAGAGAACACGCACGCTTTCTCTAAATATATAAAAGCATCAACAACAAATCATTTGAACTAATTATAATAGGCCCCTCAGGTATAGCTTCGATCAAACTCTGCAAAAGACAGACAGACAGACAGCAACCCACCTTGGCATTGTTCCTTCTTCTGTTGAAGTTCAGCGGAGTTCTTCTCCAACTTCTTCTGTGATCTAAAGAAAAATTCGGTCAGATCAGTGGCCAACATAACACCATTGTACCTCAGCTTTATTAATTATAACTATTGGGAATAGGTACCAAATTAAAATTAACTACGTACCTAAGATTAAACTATTTGAGGCGCTTTGTTTTTGTTTAACAGCATGCTTAGTCACAAGTCAGTTGCTCATTAAAAACGTGATGCAGTAAAATTGTAACGAGACAATTATTGTGTTTAGAAAGTGATATTATAATCCATGTCAGGTAGACAAATACAAATTTTAAAATACCAAACGGTATAACATAAAAACTTAAAATAGATACAAATAAATTAAAGGTTTAAAACTCCATAAATTGTGGACTAACCATTAGCATCTAACTGACATGTCTAAATTAAATTTAAAAATATTTATTTCACTAATGTTTTCACATCAAAAGTTTCGTAATTAATTTCATAACTAATTGTTTTTAATAATACTTATCTAAGTTTAACGAATATCAGTGTTATTGATTTTCTTCTACTAAAGTGAATCTTTAAAACATATTAAAATGCAGAAACAGTGTAGCCCACAAGACGTGTATAAACACAGGTCCTTATAAATTGAGGATTATAGTCCTGCCTTAGCTACATTTTGTGAATTATTTATGTTTTCTTCCATGCGTTCATCAATAGACAGAATTATATTTTTAGTAAATTGACTTCAGTAGAAGTTATAATGAATTCACATACTGGTACATATAGGGAAATTAATGGATGAAAAAGCAATGTTAAATTACGTTTGATAAAATGTTTCACCTGTTATATAATATGACATATTATTATATATTTTCAGCTTCACATTATATTGATAAAATATAAACTATGGCAATTAAACATTAATTTAAACTAATTAAATACTTTCAGCATTATTGAATAAATTACGATACAATTTATGTATTATAAAAAGAAAAACAGGTTGTAAACAATATCACAAAATTAAAGAATGTTACATTTCACACAAGCTACAAATGCTCCGAAAAATATCAGCAAGTAGGTGGAAAGCACTAGCCTTCCAACAAAAGCAATATTTAAACCCTATGTTACCTATAAATTCATAATTTACAGACATGCTCTCACAAAAATGTTAACCCGTATTTTGCATCAAAAATGGTCGTAGTTTTATATTACCAATCCGTATAGTCCGCAATTTTTCCTCTACTACCGCATAAACTACGGCGAAACCGTTGATATGAACAGGTTATGAACCGCATATCCATAATTAGATCCATGTTTACTTTAAAAAATAGAATTCCCAAACAAAATGATATCCACAAATTCCAAATTACAACCATTAATAATACTATTAAATTTTAGTTGACATAAAAGAAGTACCAGTTATTAAAAAACACAACTATAATAATCAATAAATTATAACGGAAGTATATAAAATACTGAACACGTAAACAAAGATAAGACAAGTTGCTAAATACAGTATAATACAGTTAGTAATTATTTGAATAATTGTGAATAATTTTTGATACATCTGATACTATTTCAGTTGTCTAAAAAAAAACTTAAATTATATACGAAATTCCTATATTTTCTAGATGTTCAGGAATCCCACGACCACCTGGTAGTAAACTTGTAGTAAACATGTGAGAACTTATGTGTGTGTGAGAGAGAGGGAGGGAAAGAGAAAGCATCTATCTGAACTCACTGGAGGAGTAGCGCCCCCCTTCTCCCCAGCTCGGTGTCCTTCTCCTCGATAGCGGCCTGAGAGCGCACCACCAGCCCCCTCAGCTGCCGGTTCTGTGTGTCCGAGGCCACCAGTCGGCATCGGGACCGCGAGAGGAGGGCTTCTGTGTGCCGGTAGGATGACTTCGTCGAGGCTAACAGGCCCTCCAGGTGCTGGTCCCGGGTCTGACGGTTGGGTCGAGGGGGTCACAGACCATGATGCTATCCAGTTTGACAGATTATTAGAATTCGATTGACGATAGCAAATTGTGACCTTACGTTGAGTCGGGTAAGCTACCGAATTTAGCCACTATACCGTCAAGCGATGTTCAATAGGTTTGAAATATATTACGAGATTAAAAACCATTTGGTTACCAAAAAATTATTATTAAATTTGATTCAAACTTACGATAACTTCGTCGAATATAAAAAAAAATTATTTGTACTTAACAATATTATTAGGTAGTTATTATACCTATCAATATGCAGAAGACTGAAATGAAGCAAATAACTCCCATTCCAAACCAAGCGAGTGTGTCAACTAGCTGATTCACTGTTTGACAACCTTATCACTGAAATTTATTGGTCACCTTTATAATGCCATGGCCATTTGGGTACAGAAGATAGGCTTTGAAATTGTTTACTGGTTTTCGTTGAATTTGATACTCTCGAGATTATTAATTGATATCCGAGTAAACACTTTCGCTTGAATTAAAAATACATTGAATTCACACATCTGAAAACAATGTGTCAATCGAAGTCAAACTCTGACAAGCGAGAGGTTTGTATGATATTAAAAATACAATATAAAAGAAAACAAAAATGTACTAAATAAATTGTTCTTGTATAGATTTAGTTATTCTTTTGTGAAGCTAAGAGTTAAATTAAGTTCTAGTTCATAATTTTTACGGATAAAATAAATACATGGGTACTGAAGTTGTAATAACAATAAATGGTAATAAGTTTGATGAATACAAATACATTTAAATCATTTGTGTATTTATTACTATGCCAGACCTACAATAACAAAAACCAATATTCTAAATAAATTAAAATCTGGTATCAGAATTGATTATATTATATTGATTTAAGATCAATACAATTTTAATGATACTAATCGAATTGTTTACATACATAAAACTATTTGATTTCGATATACACAAAAACAGCTTGAATAAAAACTATATTTTTCTATATCGGTTACCACATAACCTAGTAAGAAGTAAATTAAAATCAAGACGAGTTGGTTCACTATGGGACTTTACCTGGAGACCTTCAATCTTGTGTTCATAAATGTTGAACATGTCCGATTTCTGGATATCCGATAACTGAAAGAGAAAGAAAAGGATTTCAGTGATGCCCTCAGAATTAGGAAATATGGCGTTACATTTGCAATACAAACATAAACTAGCGTAGAAAATTATCTATAACCTATAAATTGAAAAAACTGTTCTACATTAATTATTTTACAAATTAACTTTAGCATTTTAGGATAACTTTTCGATTTTAGGAATGAAGTTAGGATAATAAAATAAAACTCAAAAACCAACATAAATATATATATGTAATTATAATTATCTATTTAGTAATATTAGATAAATTTGTCATAAGAAAACATGTAATTGATTAAATTACTAAATTAAATTAATTTATTATTTAAAAGGAACAATCACATATTATAATACATCGAATTTTCACAAAATATATTTTACTTAATTCTCGCTAATACAAAGACTTATCCCTGAATAATATTCAAAAACAATCAAACTCTAATAATAGGGTTTAAGTTCCTATGCCTAACTCATTTTTCAGTGTAAAACAGATAATAATTTTTTATATAATAAATATAACATAGCGATACTGAAAATCGATATACAACGAAAAATAAAACGCATAACATTAGAAATTTTCCAAATAATATTAATATTACTCTATAAAAACCGATAAATGTATATGTTAAATTATTTATTAAAATTTTCTCTATGATTCTCATCAAAATCTATGAACCCTGCCACAAGAAGGGTAAGAGGGTCCCCCTCGCCCCCGCCTTTCCTCCTCTCACCTTCATCCCCGACTGCCAGCTTTCAATGAGCCGGTCGACCCCAGCACTGAGCTGACCCTCCGGCCCAGTGGCCGCGGGGTCCTGGTTCTCCTGCTGCTGCTGTTGGTCCAGCGTGCGCAGTGCCGCCCGCTTCAACGGACTGCTGGGCTGGAGGGGTCCCACTGACCCTGATTCTGGGGGGTTGGCGGTGGCGGCGACGGGGGCGGTGGAGAAGGAGGGCAGTTGCCGGAACAGGGTATATATGCAGTCGCCGAATCTGAGTGTGGGGCAGAGGCGGGTACAATAATGATACAGTTGAGAGTGCATAGCGTACATTTGATATCGAATTGATATTCTTTGAAAATGTATCCATCGACGATTGTATCCCCTTGATTCAAAGGTGGTGTTTGCATACCAACTAAAGACTATACAATAATCACCGTCGAGGTTTTATGAGGTATTATGACATGTGAGAAGGAAAATAAAATTGGAAAAAATACCACCAGGTTTCTCAGACGTATTTACTTCAGTAATTATACTAGATACAGTCACTAGTTACTGTAGTACATAACAAGAGGATAGCTCATTTATCTTGAAGATGGGATGTTCAGATCTTTATGAAAACATAATTTTTCCCAATTTGTGATGATGATATCGTAATAATAATCCATACTTTGAATTTATTAGGCTAATCGTTATGTTCTCATTAAATGTTGTTTATTTTTATTGTTTAACATTTAATCTTTTCAAGCACTATGCTTAGTTATGCAGTTGAATAAATTTAGAAAGGAAAGCTGAAGTGCTACTTTAATATTAAATATATAATATTATAGTAAAATATTATCGCGAAAATTATAAAATGTATTAGCAAAATAAAAGCAAAAAACTCTTGAAGTATACTGAACTGCATTAAGTATTGTAATTAAGTACATTATATAAACTTGTTTTTGATAATATGTATATTACAAAATTAAATATCTTCCAATACACGTTTTGATTATCAGTAATACATTAAAATTAAACATAGTCATATTTGTAAACTTAATTTGCACAATATTATAAACTTGTTTCAACAGATTCTATAATTATTAAATAATATTATGATAATAACAATTACTTATAAATAAATATTTCAGTTAACCACGAGACATACACCTACAGATGGAAGGCCAGAACTACTCAAAAGACGAACGAATCTATTTCCAGTATTAATGAGGTAATAAACCCATAAATAGAATTCTTCTCCAGCTAAACATCATTAGTAAGTAAGCATTTTGTGGTTGTAGTGGATACTTACAAAATGTAAATATTAATATTTTATAAAGGAAATATTGAAATGTTGAATTACATGGAATCGACAAAAGATGGTTCGCATAAAAAAGAAAATTATATATAATTTAAAAAGCAATCAATGTGTATTATTAAATCAATAGACTTCGATTCTTTTTTAAGACGTATAAATATAACAGTAATGCATTTAAATATTATTATGTTTAGCAGTACTCTACTCTAGATAATTGGTAAAAGAACTATATTATGCTTAGTATTTATTATCCATTAATTTTCTCTGCATATTTAATATAACATTTAAAAATTAGATTGAGATGTGTTTTTTGTTTTAAAATTACTCATAAACAATATTTTAAAAAAATCCCTTAACAAATACCTCAACTATTCTAACTAAACTAACCACATAGGAACAATTAAATAATATTTTCAGTGTCATAAAAAAAATATTGAAAGTAACACAGATCAATAATCACATTTGGATTTTAGAGTATTCAACATTCACACTGCCCTGTTGACAAGTGTATATAAAACTACTAAATTACTAAACTGATGATTAATTAGTTGGCTCAAGTGATTACACGACCGGCTAGCTTGTCAAGCTAAACTAAACTTAACAATATTAAAATTAAGTAAAAGAATACATACCGGTTCAAAGTTCGCGTAGGCGTAGACAGTACTTGGAAAATAACAGTAAGTATTGAAATCACATTGAAGTGCATCACATTGATCAGGTACTGAACATAATATATTGTAATATTTGGAATAGGTCGAACTAGGCGTTAGACGATTAGCAAAAGTGATCGTGTTAAAAATTCTGGCAGAAGAATCTCTTTACTGTTAATTGCCATCAGGTGAATTCTTAGGAGTACTAGCCGCCAAATATCGGATATCATTTAATAATATTTCTAATGTTTTTTTATTGTGCTGCTTTTGCGATTCAAATGATAGAATATTTGAGCGGTTGGAAATAATTTATTCTTGATAATCATTATACGCAATAACTGACAATAATTGTTAACATCTAATGTAATCATCTATGATCTATCTATGTTCAAATTTACATAGTGACAAAGCAGTCGTCGAATTAAAATTAAATGAATAATCGTGCTATTTATAATATAATATACACATATATAATCAGCATACATAATCTTCACAAATTTTACAACATAGAATTATAAAAATAATAATTCAAAATTTAAGAAAAATCAAACATTATTAACGCAAACAGTCAAACATAATTCAATCATTATTAACTCGATAGATAATATATATTTATCTTCCTTAACTACAATATATAATTTTATATTTTAATAAATAGCATTTCCCTCCTAGCTTCTTTTGTAAAACTATTTTTCCTGAACTCTGTGGTAAAAGAAAGACGAATGTACACAATAATAAATGGAAACTTTGCTCACTCTGTGTTGGAGAAGCCGTCCAGACTGATCGCTGTGGCGTGCAGGGTCATCACCGTCTGCAGTACCTCCCTCGATATCGCCGGGCTGATTAGCAGGAAGGCCAGCAGGGCGGGCGTGTGCGGATGCTCGAGGAGGGACTGGAGGGGGGTGGCCAGGGGAGAGGAGGAGTCCAGCTCTGTGGCCCGGTAATAGAGGTAGAGCAGGCGGACGATGAGCTCTGCACTGAGCGAACTGGGGGGAGAAGGGGGGACTGTTGAGTAATAAAATCCCAATAATATACTTCAATTTATATTTCCAAGACGTTTTAAATAACTCTGTTTTTTATGTATACACTATATTTTTTTAGGTACATATACATTTATATAGCTTAGCCCAAATCATAAACAACATATAATAAAGTAGGGCTAACACGGCTTGGAGTATAAAAAAATTCTAAATTGTAAATGAAATAAATACCAATAAGATGATAAACATATAATTCTAGAAAATTATCTTAATGAAACAGAGCAATAAGTTTATAAAAACTAGCGCAACATACTGGAGTATTTTTTCGTATTTTTGTAATAAATCTATAAAATAAAAATCTTTATTTTAAAATGGAACAAAGTATTTATAATATAAATTTAAAGAATCGATTTCTAGTAAACGAATTACTAACATAATAATATAAAAGCAGTTGTAATTTTAGTATTGAACGTAAGCGGACTATATTATTTCTAAAAATTGACAAACATTCCGACAGCACAGGAAGAATATACGCGTAGACTATAGCATAGTAGCTAGTATACAATAATGTAATTTAGTATATACTATGCACACATGACAAATTTAATAATATGCGTGCTCAACGCACTTAGATCGTGTATGTAACAGTGCGGTTCTAAATACGGCTACATACGATGCACCCAAGGCCTTAAATGAACCGACAATATAGTTAACTGCACTCTGAACAAACTACGACTTTTTCCTAATTGAACGTAATACTGACTGATAAAGAAAGCAAAGTACATTTTAGAGAGGCAGAGACAGAGAGAGACATTGGATAACGAAAACCAAAATATTATTATAAATCCATGTTGTGAGCATGCCATAGCTATATATATTTGGTAAAGCCAAATACACAATTGATTATGGATACGAATGTGTAAGCTATTAGTAAGCTGATAGTGTTATAGGGGCAATAAGTAGATCATTGAAGTGGAATTTAACAGATTCGTATCATTTGCAGTCAAAGAGTTATTCAACAACTCAATTAGACCCTAAGATCGATATATTTATCAGTATCACAGTCAAATGTCTTTTAATTAAATGTTACTTCAAATCAATATAATATGGTATAGAGCTAAGCTTAATATAATTATCGTGACATTTGAAATTGCTATCACAAGAAAATATCATGTACTTATTTTATTACAATTTGTCATAATAGTGAATTTCTAATCTAATAACAATAGTTAAGAAAATTAATTACCATTAATAAAAGAAGGAATGAAGCAATAAATTGAATATTGTGTTTACCATTATGTGTATTTGAATTTGAAAATATTAATTACTAAACATATTATTATAGTGAGTCAAACTTTTTTGTGTGAGAAACATAGCTATAGGCCTAATAACTTGATTATAAAAATGTAATAATACCATTTTCTAATTTAAAAATGGAATCAACTAATTCGAGCAATGATGTCATGATTTCTGTGTAAAGTAAAATAAGTGTTTCAGACAGATACGAGGAGCACAATATGCAGTATAACCATAAACTTTTAGAGATAACCTAGACTTGCTACGAAGCGCTAATATTGTAATCGAAGTTTCAGTTTCGGTTTTGACTTTGTTGGCTTAAAAAAGGTTATAAGTTGTTGCGCTATTAACTGAACTAACAGGTTGATTTCGGGAGAAATATTATTTTTCAAAGGTATGTTCGCAGATATAATGCTAATTACTTTTATTATATTTTAAATCTTTGTTTGTGTTTCCTACACTGGTATCATCCTTTTTCTATAGTTAAAATAAGGCTGTTGTTATATTAATTTGTTTTCTAATTTTTTAATTAATATGATAATTTTTTAGTTTCACACATCACTATAATTATATCAACTTCTTATCGCGGATATTAATCGATTTCTAACAGTTACAAGTAATTATTTAGACTATAGACTATAAAAATTATTAATAAGATATGTATTTTTCCAATTATTTTGGAATTAATATTTTGTAATTCTTTTTTAAATGGATTTTATTTAAAATTAGTTTTATAAAAAAAAGTTAGATGCTGTCTGAAAACATTTAATAAAATTTTATAAAATTGTTGGATTATAGTTTATGATTATGTATCTAGTTTAATGTTGGCATTGGGTCTGGTAGGCTATTATTATATATACAAATAAATATGGTTTACCTTATTTTTATATGCTTGCCATGCCAGCAAAACATATATACATTAGACTATAATGGCAACTTTGCTATTAGGCAATATTTGTAAATAGAATAGTTATTTTTAAATGTTATAAATTTAATGAAAATAACAATGTGAAATAACAGTAGAAACATGATATGCAAATATATGACTATATGACACATCTCATAAAAGTAAACTATATAATATCTTGCAATGTGTATATTGCAATATCAGTAAATAAAACACAGACTACAGGTATATGTTGGTAATATATATTTGATTAATTCGTTACTTGAAATATATTCATAATAAATACTATTTTCATGTATATTTATTATAATTTGTTTTAACACTCATGACTGTTCTTAAAATATTAACTAGGAATTTAGGTGATTTAGAAGAAATGAGGTACATGGAAGGGTTATGAATAATATAATTTTAACTTAATTACTAATTGCAAATATACTTATAAAAGAATGGTTCTTAAGGCATAGATATAATAGTAATTTAATCGTTTAATAGGATTTGATTCTAAATTAATATATTGTAGTATTTTTTACTGAAATAATTATTTATAAATGTTTCGTTTAAAATCTCAGTTTTTGCTAACTATTTTTACATTTAAATTACATGTATACCAAAAACGTTAAACTAGTCAGCATAATTCATAAATAAACGAAGTCAGCTTAATTGATAATTCAGCATATAGTCTATGAGCATTCGTCTCTAAAAGCAGTTTGTATTTTTGCAGGTATTTTTTATAGTTATGAAAAATAAATCGCAGGTAGGCCTATACAAGGTGTTAGACTCCATTAATTATCATCTATTAAGTATTGTATTATTGCTAATAATAAATTGAAATAGACGTTTTCAAAATACTTTTAACACTAATTTATATTACATTCGGCCCCAATTTAAAAACATAACGACAAATCAACTTATGTATAATCAGACATACAGTATATATGTTCGTTATAAAACGATCTAATCGATTAATTGGTTTCTAAATTACTATATTTATTAGGAAACCTAATAGTAACTAATAAAAAACGTATAAATTTAGAAAAAGATAATTTTACATGCAATAAAACAGCTGATTTCTTTTTGCTAACAAGCTCATATATATACGTGAACTGATTGGTTAATTTTTTCAACGCAAATGCGTAGTATTGATTCTTTCGTTGATTTCAAATATTTAAGCATGCTTACAATAGCCGTTGCATATCTAGTGTTTATATTGAAATCTGTGAGTATAACGAATAACATCTGGAATTTCATATCGGTCTGTATATCAAATAACATTTTAATTTAAAATATATGTTTTGATTTGTAAATTTAAAATGATAACATGTTGCGCATTATTCGCGTAAGTTATCTCAATAATCAAACACTAAAAATATACGAACAACTACCAAGATATTATTAATAAAATGTGAAATTCTTGACACTGTAAAGCTGAGAGTATCAATATTTAGTGGGAAAAATTATCATCATAATGAAACTAATCATATAAAACATATACAAAACAATATAAAACATTTTGATTGTAAAGCGGAAATGATAGAAATGTTAGATATGATAGACGTGATAGAAATATTGATCACCATTTAATAGATTCATAATAAAAACTTTTACAAAAGATCCTTGTGTCGTCTTAAATATTTAAGCAATTATGTGTTAAATAATTAATGTTATAATATCAGTTGCATATTTTGATAAAAATTATAAATAAAAAAATCCATAAAATTAAATATTACAATAACTATTCTTGTAAAGTTTGCTGTTGAAACGTTGCAGACCGAAATATTTCTACCGCGAAAATGACATTGACAGAAATGTAACACCTGAATTAAAAAAATTAAGTTATTAAAACAAATTCCTTCTGATAATTAGATGTTTTATTGAGGGGATACGTAATATTATGTAATCTAGAAAAATTATAGTTTTATATTATGTATCCGAAGATAGAATTTTTTTCGGTTTTAATAATTAATAACAAAATTATAAAATTAAAGTCAATTAAACCTTTTTTCATATACTTTATAATGAAATTTAGAATTGATTTTATAAACATTTTTACGTCTAAATGTATGCAATATTAAAATAAAATGAGTACTAGTACAAATATAATATGTACACATTGTATAAAACACAATAAAAATAATGAACATGTAGAAATACACCCAAATGTCATCATTAGAATAGAATTTCAACATAATATGTGCAATAAATTTAGAGAAATATAAAATGAGTTGAAACATTACTTATACAATTGAGTCATCGACCAGAAATTCGATTAATCGATCCCAATTATGAAATATATAATGATTGAGATTGTGATCAGGAATAAATATATTCTTTATTAAAAATGGTTCAATTTATAAATATGTTTTCGATGAATGTATGAACATATTTCCAAATAAATTAAAACGATTCGCTAGAATTTATTATAGTTATCTCAAAATGCGGTATACAATCGGATGTGACAAAAATTATTAAAATTGCATTACACTTCTAAAAATCGGAATTGCTCTAAAAAAGAATCCCTGCTCGTTATTTATTTCAACACTCACACCACCAAATTGGACTCTAGCAGGTCAGACGGCAGAGTGAGCGTTAACGCCACCCTGTGCGTCTCCAACTGACCGGTAACCAAGATCTGACACAGGTCCACCAGCGATGGGGAGGAAGGGGGGGAACCGGTGCCCTCTCCCTCTCTGGCGGTACACCCTCCCCCACTCAGAAGACGGTGGTGCCAATCACGGCCGTCCAATAGCGTGGTCATGAGACTTACAAGGGAGATGGCTCGTTGGAGGTGACTGGAGAGGTGGTGAGGCGAGGAGGAGGAGGAGGAGGAGGAGGAGGATGGGGAGGGAGTGGTGGACGAGGTATGTGAGATGGCGGAGGAGAGGTGGAGGAGCTGACGATGGAGAAGCGGTGAGACCAGGTTGAGCAGGGGAGTGGGAACGGTGCTCGTATGGCTGCCCGTCTGGAACAAGTCCTGAGTGGAGGAAGGAGGGGTGAATAGGGAAAAGACGTATTAAAGCAGAATCCATTTTTTCTCCACTACCATTACACAAAAAGTATATAATTATAACAAAAGCGGTGAAAAGATGTTCGAAACCGAATTCACAGACCATATTCTAAAACTTTAATTATTATATTTAATCAAATTGTTTGATAACTACATATTATATTCAAAAACTCAATATCAAACATTTCCTTGTATCAATTAAAACATACATCGAATAAAATGGTCGTACATAAATGGCTCACCTACAGATACTGATAACAACAGTTATATGTAACATCGAGATCGGGAGAAGTGTACTTTCTTGCCGTCGTCATGGAAGCATAAATCGATTTTTAAATATTTGGCTGACTTGCCAACAACCCATTTACCTCAACAATATTCTGTGTGAACGTCTCTGCTGATTAGGAGCTAGATACTGTCTGTCAAAATTATGGCGGTGGTGATTGACAAAGTCGTCTAGTGTGGATTGATTGAAATACTATTTATGGAGATGTGAATTATTTCCCTGTTTAGCACAGTTCTGATTTTATAATATAATCAAACTTTGACATAAAACTAGTAATATACTAGTTTGCTTCAGCTGGTAAAGCACACAAGTCATTAAAATGATTTAGTCGATAGTGTTCCAACTTTGCGTGTAAAAGTTTATTTTAATTAATTTAAAAAAAGCATATTTATAATCATGAATTATAATATCTATTAAATGGTAATAAGTATGTAATTATTATATTGTGTTTAGGGCCAACGAAATAATTGGAGACAACAATCAATAATAACATTTATAGTTATTTACTGAAACCCGCTATATTTCCTCAACCATGACAGATAAAATCCAGTTTTTACGGAAGTGAAATTGTTGCATACAAGTGGGCGGAGCAGAGAGGTTTTTGGTTATCATCTCTTTATCTCATCATTTTGATGTCTCAATTTGGTTGGGCTACTTAATCCAATTCCAACTTTGTGCTTTTTCACTGTAATTATTAATCAATATTATCACATTACTTAAATCACAAGGGATGTCCAAAGAATCACGATTCTAATTAAACATTTCGCTGTTATATACAAAATAGATCACCTCCAGTTAACAGTGAGACATACTATAGCTATGACAAATTAAGTGAACAACTAATTCTAAATTGAATTCTATAATATTTAGAAGTAGTTAATCGAACATTTTATGAAGTGTTTTTATAAATATGGCATAAAAGTTAATATAGAAACACACATATTTTGTTTTGTAGGCTGATAATAAAAAGAATGACAATCCTTTTGTCATACGAAATATTCACAGATTAATATCCAAAACTAACACGATAAAACTACAACAGTTGAAGTCAATCGAGCAGAATATGTTAACAAAGATTTTGTGATAAATGAATGCTTTCATGACATTATTTTGCGCATTAAATAATGCAATCACAAATATAAAATATGACAATATAATAATTTTATTTGTTTTAAATTGTATACTTCTACGAGCTTTAAACGTAATCCATGACTTAAAAAACAGTTTTCTATAGGGCTAATAAACAGTTATCTAATTTTCCTGGCTTTTCACAGTGGTCACATTGTTTTTAAAATATTTATAACATTGATCATGTTATATATAAGATATATATATATATATATATATATATAATTACATAGCGATTGTAAGATATTTTAAAAGTATGAAAACAGTCGGGGGAGGGGAAATAGACATAAATAACCCCGAATCCACTATCTCTTACTACTACCTACCTGATAGATCTCCCGCAGCAAATCAATAGCAGCAACCCCCAACTCCCCCTCGGCCTCACATAATGCCAGTAGGGTCAGGACAGGTTCCCTCCGAACCACCGATCCTCCCAGTCTGTTATCAGATGATCCAGCTAAAGAGGAGGAGCTGCCGTTCTGCTGTCGCAACTCTGTGACGTCACTACTCGGCTCAACCACAGCCGCTTCTGATTGCAGAAACGACTGCGCGATGAGATGCCGGTGTTCCCGTGTCTTGCACAGGGTCAGCAGCAGGTCCAGGATCTGTGAGTTGTCAAGAAATGCAACATGCAATCCGTTGAAGATATTTAGTACAGATTTTAGTATCAATTTCAAAAACATTTCTAAAATGTCAACAGTTAATTGAGTTATATGAAATATTTATAAAAATTTGATGGCATTGTAATTGAATGAAGTGCTGATAACTACACATGAGAATGACCATTGAAGTTGTGATATGGGACTTTTGTAAACAGGCAGAAAAATACTCCTAACAAAGAGCAACTCATATCAATTTATTACCAAAAAACTGGGAAAAAGTAAAAACAAGAAGATTCTAATGTATGATTACGTTCC
Source organism: Coelogynopora nodosa (assembly GCA_034780555.1). Taxonomy (NCBI): domain Eukaryota; kingdom Metazoa; phylum Platyhelminthes; order Proseriata; family Coelogynoporidae; genus Coelogynopora; species Coelogynopora nodosa. The sequence goes on along the minus strand of JAUZND010006331.1, from coordinate 10,432 downwards.
ATATTAAACAGTCTGTTATAAACATTCAATATACATGTAAAAAAATTATCTGACATATGTACAATCAAACATTAGCCATATGGTACAAACGTGAGATCAATCACTGGACAATCCTCACATTTGTACGATATACAATACAATCAATACCTTACAATATAATTCAGGGCAATTCTAAATTATGTTAAAAATGATCTATATTATATTATAAATATTGTACTAAAATACTAATGAAAATAATATTTCAGTAATATACTACTAACCATGCACAAGTAGCACTTATATCAAAAACATATTGTATTTAACTATATATAGAACTGAAGTTCTAGAGAAAAAAAGTAACTTTATAAAAATAAAAAGTTTTTTTCTTTAATATAATAAAATGAATAAAGAATAGAAAACTATTTTGAAATATGCTTTTGTGGAAATTTTTAGTAATATTTTGTAAAGTTCTAATCAGGTTGGCCGTAAAATGTTCTAAAAATAAGTGGTGTATATTTGTGTATATAATATTCATGTATATTTGTCAATACAACACTTAAAATGGATTAAAGAAATTCTACGTAATTATGACAAATACGTACGTTAATCGTTATAATGTAAGTAGATATTAAAATAAACTATCAAATTATGTCACAGAAAAAAAAGTGACGACATAAAACTAATCATTAATCTGCTATTTTCTTGTTTCACAAATGACAAAATAAGCTCAAAACATTAACAACAATTAGACTAATTTTAAACAAAACAAACATCAAAATTTATGTTTTAAAAAATTCGTGCATATAAAATAAAATTATATCATAGTATATAATTATATACAGGTGGTCTACCCCCGATTAATATTAGACTATTAAGGGAGGGTTATTTCGGCGGAGTATTTTATTTTATAGATAATATCATAATTAATTAAGTGACGCTATTTTAGCGTATAACCACAATATGATATACTGATTGCGCTGCAATATTGAGTATATCATATTGTTTGTTATAAGCTAAAATAGCGTCCTTCAATTATGATATGATCCATAAAATATAACACTCCAGCGAAATAATTCTCCCATAGTCCTAAATAAAATTCATGTATATTTGAGTATATTCGTGCATGACAAAAAACGTGCATATTAGCGAAACCCAGTAGACATCAATATCATCAGTATTTGATAGAAATTGGATGGAGGATCGGTCTGATGAGAGAATTATTCACTCGTCTAAAAGTGTATCAATAGAAGATTATGGAATGAATGAGGTAGTACATTTCGTGCCAATTTCTATTAGCCGGATATTATAGAAAGTTTTGTCTTAAAAGGCAGTATATTGATGAGATACATTGTCAGTGTAACTCTTAAAATATTTCCAGAGAATCTTTGTTGTGTGAGTCATTAAATCTTGCTTTGAGCATGTTTCAACAGGGTTCACCAATGTCGAGTGTAGTTTATTAATCTTTGAAATCCACAGTGCAGGTATCAACCACTTCAATTTTTATAAATCGATGACAAATTTTTGTATATGCGATCCAAATTTGGAACCTGTATAAGAGGTTTGCTTAGTTGAGATGGAAGTAGAAAATCATTAAGCAAAAATGCAATATATTTAGTTATCACATTTATAGAAAAGCGATAATAGTGATTGATAGACGGCAGATGATAACTGTTAGATTTGTTGTATGTTACATCTGTAATTATGTACTGAAATTCATAGAAAAATGTATAGAACAAAAAGTGTAAAAATATATAATACTCAAAATGTTTAAAAAAAATTAAATACATTTTTTGGAATGTATTTTTTGCAAAATTTTAGGAATTAAATTTTTTGTAAGTTGGTTTTGTAAATTTTGTATGAATTTTCCTTTTCAGTCAATTTTATGATTTCTTCGTTTTTGGCAAAATTTAAGTAATTTTAGAGCAAGTACAGGTCGTCTAATTATATTATATGTATTATAACGAAAATTATCCCAATAATCTAAAATAAACTAAAACAATACAAAAACGCATATAACGTTACGTAGTAAACAATAGTTAGACCTAAGTATCTGTAGAATTTTCATTACTTGTTTTTGAGTAGAAAGTCCTCAAAACCATCATAGGCATTCCACTGTCTAGTAATAAAACTAGCGTTGCTGAGGGGATACAATTTGGCATAAATATGTACTGAGCTATTGTGATTAATAACTTAGGGATAAATGAGTTTGGTCTTTTGCTGTTTATTTCCAATGGTTACGATTCTCGATGAATATATAACACCAATGTTCGCAATAGTTAAATAGTTAACTAGAACATTTATATATTATATTGTATTTCAAAATTATTATAATATTATTTCACTAAATAATAAATAATAAAAAAACACCAAATAAATATTGTTACAATAATACAGCAAAAATAATACAATGCAACCCAACGCAAAATAATCCTCAGGGAAACAGTGGGTAAGTTCAGTTGTTACCTTGTGTATGAGGTCGGTATGCTTTCCTGAGATCTGTGTTAGCATCTGCTTGATGCATGAATTGAGATAAGGGAAGCTGGAATACAACAGAATATAATATTATATATTAATTAGTGGCTAAAGATTCTTGGCATGATTGCTAAATATATAGACGAATAAATAATTCAAATATGTGTCATATACTACTTTCAAGTAACACCTAGATTTATTTTATTTATTTGTTGTTTTGGATTGTAATTTGAACATTGCAAATACTAACATAGTCAGTGCAGATAATTTATTTAGACACGTGTCTTTTTCCTAAATTTCATAAAGCACAAGCCACAAGTAAATTCCGCGAAATTTTGCAAAGCGACTGATAATATTAGATAATTAGAGAACAGTTTATATTTATTATGCGTATTTTATAGGATTCTATTTTTTATAACTAACATTTAATTATTGACCATACCTTGAGTCTGGACGAAATGTTTCATGTTATTGTTATTTTTCAAACTAGTGTTCTTCTGACTTAACACAACATGACTTATGTGGGGACTACACATAAAAATAAACGAGAAATCCCACCATCTTTACGGCAACCAATAGTTTTGTACAGAAAAGAGTTTGCGAAAACATCAACATAGAAAAGGTAGATTACCAGGAAAACATGTCCATTGCAACGGAGTAATTTACTTTCAGCTAACAAGTTGAAATGAAAGCGATCGAAAAGAGAAACCTCTATATCCAAAACAACAACTGTAACAGTACAGAATTCTTACAGACTTGAATGTAAGTATTGGCAAACCGAGAAGAGGACCATTACCATGATATCAGTGCACTTTCCAGTGGGTTCTGTCCCATTGTGGGGGTCGAAGAAAATTAATAACCGATAGGCGAGCGAAAACCGGTAGCTAAACCAATCGAACAATAATCTTATCAAAGTGGCTAAATTTGTAATTACAAATCATATCGTACGAAACAGGAAACAACAAAAGAGAACAAGAAATGCAATACCACTAAATTATAATCACAAACAATACCATCATTCCCCGCCACTTTTCAAGGCCAACAAATACAAAATCAGAGAGGGCACTGTGACTTGCCTTCTTGCAACAGATGCATAAAAGAAGATGACAGACGGAAGAAGACAACATCCTCTAATTAAAACCCAAACTCATCAAGAGATTTATCTTTACTCCCGGCATATTGGACTGGGTCGATATGAAGGCCAAGAGCTAGGCGGACAACCGAAGACAATGTGGCACTTACTCCTTGACCAACGTCTTCATGTGGTTAGACTGACAGAGCTGGATGAGCAGATCCGCAGCGTAGAGGGAACCCCAGCCCAGATCTCCATTCAGGAGCGTGTTGAAGAGAACTTGCAGCGTCTGCTGGATGTTGCGCCGGCTGAAGAACTGGTAGGGTGGGGAAGATGGGGTTCTTAGAGAAGCGAAAATCCAAATGAAAGAGCTGGACATTTAATTTTAGTACTACAAGATTTTCACAACCCCTGGAAGATGGAGGGGAGTATAGACATATGAAAAAATGGGAGTCAGAGCAAGATGATAACGATAGAAGATATAGGATAAAGTGAAGAGTGATGCAAGAAACGGAAGTGGGATAGATGCTAGAGAGAAAGTGTACAGATGATTTTCTTACACGTTCGTCGTTGCTGATGAGATGGAAGGTGATGCTCATCACATAGACGACATGGTTGTGCGAGACATTCGTCTCTGACAGTGACCGGAACAGGTGGGTCTTGAAGTCGTGATAGTTCCTCTGATCAGAGTAAAGAGATAATACGAGTGTTAAGGGGGTCAAATCGTTTCCTAAATTGTATTAGTTAAAACAAAATGCAATCAATAAATATTGTTTATTGGCATTATTATTGCCCACTATTTTAAAATTAATGATTGGTATAAAGCTATCAGAATATGTTAGCGCAAATTTTTCACAACAGGGTCAGAATATACCGGGTCGTAACCCGAAGCTGCATTAGTCATAAGAAATAACTAAATGTTTTATTATAATAAGTTATGGGAGAGCTGTTCTGTTCATGCATGAACTATATCTATCTGTGTATTTTATATTTAGCTCAAAACAAAAAAATATATGTTTAAATTATAAATAGTAGTTTTAATTAAAATAAAACATAGTTGGCGCTTGTGACTAAAACAGTTTCTGGTTATGACCCCGGAATTCACCGTTAAACAATATTTGCCCTGCAGTTCCATTTCAAGGTTTTGTGTTAATTTGTTACATCAACAGCTTCTGAGACGATGTTGATTAAATTGTCGTACAATGAATGACAAAACCATTAATGAAAGGCATTATGTCAAGTTTTCAAGAGAGTAAAAAAAAATTACTAAGCAATATAAAAAATAATGTTGTACATTTCACATTTTACAGGACACAATATGAAGTTTATTTTATTATGAATTTATTAGATGATAAAAAAAGAAGTTATAAGTGGTTCGGATATCATTTAATTCATTTTCATAAAATAAATTATATTTTGTCATTAATAGTACGCCAGAAAAACACTCATGTCTAAATATGCCTCTATGGGGCGCCTTACCATCCCCTTGACGAACGTCTGAACCTCAGGATGGCGACAAAGGTTGGCCAACACAGCCAGCATCACCTCCCGCAGCTCCGGGGACTCTTCCCCCAGCCCGCTGGACACGAGACTGTGCAGGAGGGATGTCACCGGGGGGTCCTGGGGGTCCAAAGGAGTGCTGGCGAGCGAGGCCGCTTGCAGTGTGCGGTAGATCTGAGGAGTTGGTATGAATTATATGTAAGTCAGGGTTGTAATGAATTACAATAATTATTTTATGAATAATAAATTACTATTAACCCTTCGTACGTGGAGGGGGGTACGGCAATTTTTTCAAGGAAATTAAGTTATTGATTGAACTATATAATGTATGACCCAGATTTTTTTACTCAGTGACTAAAATACAATCTAAGTAAAAAAGATAACAAATATAATTTCTAATATTTTTACATACCATACAAAATTGTGTTATTATTGATCCATGTTATACCCCCCCTGGGTTTTCATACTTGCCGATGATATTAGGAGCTAAAATTTGCAACACTAATAGAAGAAATACGTTTATCGTAAATGATATCCATTTAACTTGAATAATACAATTTATTTATTAAAATAACGAGCTATTTAAAATAATACTCAAATATCATTTATACTTCTTATAACCTATCTTATATAAGTAGTATAATTATTTAAATATATCAAGAACTATAGATCTTCTGATCTGGAATCAAATGCAAAAATAATTAAGTCAATTGGCACATATATGTTTATTTTCCTATAGTTTTCCTAACTGGAGTTTATGACGTACGGTAATCAGGTCATTAAAATAATACCAATTGATTAATTTTTTTGAAAATAAAAATCACTCGACAAGTCTTTAGGAGGTATACTAAATTTCAGCTTAAACGGATGATAGAAAGTTTGGTTTTCCAAGGGGGGAAAAATCCCCCCCCCCCCCTCCACGTAGCAAACCCTAAAAAGTATGTCCACGTACGAAGGGTTAACTATACACAATAAACATTATTTAATTACTGATGGTGTTATTTGATGCAGTTGTTCTGGTTTTATCTAGGAGCTGATCAATGATTTTACTTGTCGTTAATGATGACATATCAACAGTTTACAAGGATGACTTCAAACTTTTCATATTCAAACTGGTTTACGGTATACAAGCCAATTTAAACTCAGTACATAGTTTGTTTTAAATTTTGGTTTAGTTGATCTATGTGTATAAGTATTGTTGTTTTTTTCTTTTGGATGCCATATGCAGTTAGTTATAAATTATTTTTATATTAATTAAAAACAATTTAACCTCGTAAATCTTTTGTAAAAGACATAATATTTTAGATATTTATAATACCAGAATTATAAATTGACTTATATGAATTATAATACCAGGACATGAAGGAATGTAGAATCCTATAGATATGATCAAAAACAAATAATTATAAAAATTACACCATGGCATGTGATGTATTAGCATGAAAAATAGACAGTAGCTGAACATTTCATCAGGGTTAGTTAAATGGTCTTTTAACCCCCCCTCCCCTCACAATCAATACAACTATGAAACAAGATAGTAAATCGTTCAGAATGTACACAGACATACCGTCAACTGCATATTATCTCCCGGTTGTGACAGTAACCCAGCGGCTAGGACGGATATTATACCAAAATCACGAAACAAGATCAGTCGGTAGGCTTTATTTTGTACTGGAAAAGAGTAGAGTGATAACGGGAAATACATAAGAAAAGAATACAACAATCATAATTTAAATGGCATAAAACAATTACTATATTTACCAAGATTATAGATAACATCAAGACAGGTCTCTCGTAAAGTGATGTCACAAGAAGCATCTTGAATGTGGCAGAGAAGAGAAGTTATAATATCAATGAAGTCTAAGTCAGCAAAAAAGTCGACACTTGTGAAGGCAGTTTGAAGCTCCTGAAAGATGATAATGTAATACACTTGATAAAAAATGCAGTGAAAATAATTAAATAACTGTAATAAACTTACATTTACACATGACTGCAGTTGTGTTATGTTTGTACCACTTCGATTTGTTTGACAATGGTTCAGGCGGTAACGTATCTTACAACAAACTTTATTGAATTCCATAATCTGAAAAGAAAATGTTACAACAATAATTAGTTTCATGAGTTTTCATTAATGCAAATAGTAACTATTATCATTAAAAAAACTAGATGAGAATTATTGTATAAATAGGATATTAGTTAATAAAAGTAGTAATAAAGGATAAAGGTAGACTTTATTTGGTAATTAGATAAAAGTAAGAACATGTACTAAAAAGTACGAGCAAAGAAGTACTACCTAATGTTGCCTCTCTAATTGTATAGCGAAATTAGTTTAATATATATTTTAAATGGAATAGTAAATGTCATATCAATGTCACAAAGTATCTCGAATAATGTTGTAAAATTCGAGTTACCTTCTGCGATATTATCAATAAATTATAACGCATTCTGTATTAAATATCACATACAAATAAAAGAGTACGTGGTTTTAATTTATAAAGTTTACAACATTGGCAGCGTATAATGTTTAGATTAATTAGTAATGGTAGAATTAATAACAAAGATAACTTATGGAGCGATTTTTTTCCTTTTTAAATTTTTCGCATCTGGAACAACCCTGTTTATCAAATATAACAATAATTAGCTTAGTTGTAATATTTTCGACTAAATCTGAATTCAGGCCTGGCATGTGTAACAAAATAAGTAATTTTGTTTAATTGCGTAAGTAATTTCCCATTCTATGTTTACATTTCAAACTTTTGAATTACGTTTTTTCAAATGGCTCTCAAAGTTGTTTCAAGTTTTTCTACCTTTGCATTATTCGAAGAGGTGTTAGAAAATTATAAAAAGGATTCTAATACCCTATTTGTGCATACGGATAGTTGCTAGAATTACGACAGCTGAACGAATAACGTGTTTCCATTCAAGTATGCGACCTATTGCCGCAAACAAGGAAAGCAGCGCCCCACCAAAAGCATAGGTGCCCAAACTAACCAAAGGTAATTTTAATATTTTGAATGTATATTAAACTACACTATATTATATGTATTGAGTTAAGGTACCATTCACATATTACAGGTGATTGCTGTGTGACAATTCATATTATTTAACTGAAAAAAACATTTCGCTTCGTAATATCTCAGTCATTTCTCCATACATTTTAATGAAATAAATGTTATAACATAGATGGGAATGTTTTTTTTATTAAATTTCAAAATATGTAATGTTTATTTAGGTTGTTTTTATATTTATTTATTTATTATTGAGTCGCTGGAGGCTGTGGTCAAATTATATTTATGGTTCTGTTTATAATTATTGAGTTGCCAACTCCAATTTGTAATTAGTACTTAAATTAGGGTACTTTATTTTACATTTCAGGTTTATCAAATGTTATTGTCCAGTCCCGAGTGCGAGTATCCCTTGACAAAAAAGCTGGGAATTATAGAGTTACGTTATCATGTCTTCAACATGAGAATCATGTCCTCTGCCCTGAAGTTTTCCAACAGTACCCTGAGAATACCTGGGTCTCTGTCGACGAAGCCATCACAAAGATTATGGAATTTAAATCAACCCAGCCAAAGAAGGATTAAGAAAATAAGTTAAATTAGCCCATCCCTACATAGTTGCTGTAATTTGTATCCTGAGGTTTTTCTGATTGATGTTACCTATAAAACCAATAGTTCCTTCATGCCTTTATTAAACATTCTTGTGGTAGACTCGAATGGACGTGGATGTCCAGTCTTTCATGCTTTTCTTTCTGCTGAAGATGCCAGCATAATTCCTGATGTTTTCTGTGAATTCAAGCAGACCCTCCAGGATGTTGACTGTACATATCTCTTTATGGTCGACAAAGATTTTGCTGAGGTAAATGCAATCCAATCTTGTAAATGTTTTTGAGTAACTGGTTGTTACTTAAAATAAAAGAGATTATTTTATTAACATTTCATTCATGAGTCTGTTTGTTAAACATTTTCTGGAGTCCTGGCATCTTATTAGTTTACGTATCTACCAGAGATACACCGCAGTCTTCAAGGACTACAAAAAGAAATCGTCAACTACTTACCTCCTCTTCTAGCGACAAACAACAGAGAAAACTTAACAGATATTTCTCTCAGTCAACTAAAGACGTTACAATACGAGATCGCCCATTTCTACGATCGGACATGGACGCCCGTATGGACAGAATGGAGGCAGCGATGGACCAGTTGGTTCAAAGGATCGAAAATGCGCGGTTGGGTCCGCCAGCCCAAGGCCAAGCGGGACAATTCCAGGCGCAGGTGGTACCACCACCACAGATCCTACCATACGATGCGGTATTACTTCGAGATGCTCTCAAATACCTCAGGACACAGAAGGAGAACTCTTTATTGGGAAAGGCGCATTCGCTGAGTACGAGTCCTTTCAACGTATCATTACGCCGCTCCAATTGCCGGTACCAGATGTACAGCGAGCTCTACAACAAATCCAGGACCGGACAAGAACACTTTGCGTGGCGGCTACTAGAGGATGGAAGGACGCGTCAGCCCTGGCCGCATCAACAATCCAGTCCCGTATGGGGGTCCCCCCCATCCAGTATGTCCACACAGCCTCCTCGGGTGCTCAGGCTAAGGGGTAACATTTTTATTTCTAAGAATGAACGGAAGTCTAGACTATTTAACAGGATCGGTTCCCCGAAATTTTATTAGAAAATTGAGAGCCCAACCTGTAATCTATTGTATTCTTTGTAGAAGAGAAGTGCCGCTTTCTCTTTTGACGTTAATTATGACGCTAGTAAGTAGTGAATGATGGTACACAATAATGCATGTTATACTTTTAGGAAAAGAACTGCTTTCTAAGAAGTGATGTAATATTTGCGCCATACAGCTTTAAACTCAAACAGTTAATATAATATAGGATTTAATAATGATAATATATTATTATTATAATTGCTAACAATTTGTCACAGTATGGTGAAATCTTCCGCATTACAACTATACTATTTATAACTAATGTAACAGTTTCCTTAAAATTATTTAACATTTTTAATCCTGTAAGCCGACATGTTGACCAACATGTAATCTATTGTATTCTTTGTAGAAGAGAAATGCCGCTTTCTCCTTTGACAATAATTATGACGCTAGTAAGTAGTGAATGTTGGGTACACAAAAATGCAGGTTATACTTTTAAGGAAAGTACCTCTTTCTAAGAAATGATTTAATATTGTCGCCAGACGTCTTTAAACTCAAGCAGTAATATAATATAACGTTATTGTTGAACCCTACTAAATCTCTTTTACGCAATAAGTGTATCAGCAAGTTGATTACAGATCACAGTTGCAATGAAGGCATATAAATACGTGGTAAGTTGTGTATATTTACAGAGAAAATGGACAGATTTTCTATAGCGTCTTCGCAAGCTATTACGGCGGTTGTT
>JAUZND010006330.1:0-10811 GCA_034780555.1 Coelogynopora nodosa | reverse complement strand
TGCTGAAATTAAAAATTATATACATGTTACTATTAAAATACGCCAGGTTATATAAGGTTAATGAGGTGCGATTTTTTCCCCATTTTGGCCGCTGGCAACACTGTAATTAAATATGAAATATTTATATATTAGTTATTACATGTAAAGTTGACTAGTAATGCATTTGCAGTTGGAAAACTTTATGCTTTTATGCTTCAGTCATAAAGAATGCAGGCTAGCCACACCAACATTTGTTATTCTGCAAACAATAATGATAGATATTTATTATGGTGATTCATAATATAAATAATATTGTAATTTGGAATATCACTCTGTATTATTTTCTCTCTGTTTGATGTTCTTACAAACACAGTGAAATTGGTGCCTTCATTAGTTTGAATTCCAGTTAGAAAATATATAGAGAATGATTTGAAAAGATACATACATTATATTCAATGCATATTTAAAATGTATTAATTTTGTAATGTTTTTAATAAATTTATAATGTTATTAATTTTAATGATTTCAGTTAATTCCTGTTAATAATTCTTCTTGATATGTGGTACTTATTTTATTGTTCAATCAGAAGATGTGAGTGAGTATGTGAGTCAATATTTATATTATGATTAGCCTAAAAAGAATTAAATGCTAATTATCAAAGGCTTCAGACTGATATACTAATTTCAATACTGTCATTCTATGTGGACAAAGAATTACATGTATTTTTCATGATAATTAAATAATAGTATGAATACTATATATTTCAACTATGATGCATTATATGATTTGTATGTTGCTACTTCCTTAAAAACTAATAATACATATACATTATTTGCAGCACATTTCATTTTGAAAAACAAAAATATATAATATGACATAAAAAATAACATAATATAATACATATATAGTTTAAAATAAAATTACCTAATCATTATATTAGTTTCTATAAATAAATGACCCACATGACATTATTTAAACAACAATGTGACTGTAATTTTTTTTATATGAAACAATAAATATTTATTTCAGGTAGAAACAATTATATTTATTTTTGCAATATTATTCTATTATTATTGTTTTATTACTTTTTTTTCTTTAATGGTTGACATGAACAATAGGTACTATTTTTGTTAGGTTATACAATTAAATGTATTTTTTATTGTATAATATTATTTTTGAAAAATAACTTATTTCAAGTTTAAATTCATCAAAATCAGTCATTATCATAACAAATTTCTTCAATAATGGAAAATACATACTATAGTTTTTTATGAGAATATTATAATTTTGTTAAAGTTTAGTTGATTTATTCTAAATAGATAATTTGTGGTGAATAATTGTTCATGTTTTATTTGGATATTTCTAACTTGTTAAGTTTTGCTAGCTTTTTAAATATAGGAAATTCATCAATATAGTTTTTCATAACTAGTTGTATAACTTTTGTTATATTTAATTACTTATTAATATTAAATGTATAATTTGGTACTTTACACTAATGTCAATTGTTACTTGTTCCAGATTTTATAAATGAGTAATGCAGTGTTATTAAACTGAATGGATGATTTGAAGAGGACAGCAGAATTTGCTGCTGTATGTTCTTTTTTGGAACTATTTTCGGATGATCTTGCCATTCACATATCATTCCCTCAACTTGCAACATCTTTACTTCAATTTGGTGCATCAAATGAATCCCAAAAAGAAGTTGAAGAGAATCTTGAGGTTCTCTTAAAAAGTAATGATGAAGATAAACCAGATATTCTTCTTGAAATGAACGAAGATAAACCAGATGTTCATCTGGAAATGAATGAAGATAAACCAGAGGTTCATCTGGAAATGAATGAAGATAAACCAGAGGTTCATCTTGAAAGAAATGAAGATAAATTAGGAGTTCACATAGAAAAAAATGATGAAGATAAACATGGCGTGGATGAATTGAAAATGGAAGCTGAAGAAAAAGTAGAAGAGTGTGTTAACAATAATGTTGATGAAAATAAAATTAATGAAGACAGAGAAGAAAAAATAGAAATTGTCAAAAATATATCTGAAGGTAGTAAATCGGACATTATAAAAACGGATGATTCAATAAAAAAAGAAGATGATGAAGATGAGATTGTAAGTAATTATCTAAATCTTATAGAAATATGGGACAGCTTAAAATTTAATTATATAATTTCCTTTTTTATTGTGGGGAGTTAGTTATTTGAAATCTATATCTTTTTTTACAACCTTTGTATGATTTAATTGTCAGAATATCGATTTGTAGTCTAAGACAACATTTTTCATTTGTAAGCATTATGTTTATACAGGGATTTTATCGGATTACTTTGCATTGGTAGCTCTCCCTAATTCGCAGTGGTAAAGTAAATATACATTTTTTGTTCAAAAGGGCTTAAAGTGATCAATTTAAACCCACACCGATATCAGCGAATTGTCGATTTGGAATCCCTTATAAAATACTTACTGTTTCATAACCATTTCGGAATTTGATAATTGCTTAAAAAAAGTAAGACTTGAAACATGTGTTATATAAGTTACGATTCCAAATAAAAGCTACATAATCAAGTTGTGAAGTTCGGTATCCACTTTCCCACTCAATCAAAGGCCGAATTCAAGAAGCTGGTAGCCCCGCGCCTCTCCCCGGCTGCCAGCAAAGCCTGGATAACCCTTCACGTGAAACTGCTCAACAAGGTCCACCTTCGGGTCACCGAGGAGAAGTGGGAGCGTGGGCTCGCCAAGCTGCTCTCAACATATGCCAACTCGGAGGTGGAGGAGTTGGAGCTCAGTGAACTGGGCTATCGAGGGCTTCCGCCCGTGAGTCGCACGCGTGTGCTCAAGTATCTTCTCGACTCGCAGTTTGACAGGAACACCAAGTTCAAGGAGAAGGTAGCGTTCGTTCATTAAAAAGCGTCTGTGGTTTTTTCTAAAAAGCAGCAGGCTATATTGAAAACAATAATTATATTGAAGTGAAATGTGGTTTTTCGTTTATTTTTATTTTATACATTCCCTGAATTTGTTATCTTTTTTATCCTTTTTAACCGTACTTCGATAAAAATAACAGATATATAATATATACTACAGAATAAGTAGTATAGTTTAAATAAAATTGTATATATGTTTGTATGCTCATAAATTTTATACACTTGTAATGTTAGTTTTTGTAATTTGAAATCAACTAATATACCACGGATATGCTTTCCAAACAAAAATGTTAATCTTGATTAAAGTCAGATTTTAGAGGTCAAACTTCTCGTCCATCTTGACATTTAAAAATGTTAATTAAAAAAGTGAGGCCATGCTTCAATATAAAATGTAGTACAAACATGGATTTATTAGACAAATCATTACATAATATCGGTCCTACATGGGGACGGGGTCTACGTTTTTAACTGACTTTCCCTGCAAACAATTGAACTTAATCATAGAAGAAGTAATAGGGACTAGAGTAGGGACTGAAAGTAAATGAAGCCTTTACTTCGTGTTATTATTAATTATATATTGTACATTTTACAATTAATCAAGTTCAATTTTTATTACTATATATTGCATTTTTAATTATCTAGAAAGAACTGCTGTTGGAACATTGTGTCAGTAGTATCCTTTATGAAATGCTAAAGTTATTTGCCGTAAGTTAGCCTAAATCGCTGTCTGTCCACTTACACCATTAGACCAATCAGCTAGCTCTGGAACGTCTCCGATCACAGCCACTTGGTGTAGACGTGATTGGCAGTGTCTACTGGCTCTTCACTGACGTTGACGCCAACTTCCTGCTTTACCAGGAGAATGCGGACGATGAAACCATTCAGGTAACATCCTTGCGTCCCGTCCAATTTATGAAAAAATTGCATTTTTGTAGCACGAAATGAAATTTTGCAACGTTTTTAGAAATCTTAATTACTGCATAGGTACTTAAATAAATGAAATATATAATTATTTTTATTATAATTTTAATAGTTTCCTAAACTTCTGTTATACTCATATCAATTGCATTTCAAGCAAAATTCAATGTATATAGCGCTGTTTTATTGTATATTTATCTAACTATTCCATCAAACTACATTATAAATAGATTTTTTATTTTGTCTCCAATAAATTGATCGATAAAATCAGTTGCCAAAGACCACTTGTATACTCGTCTATGTTTTCCCTAAACCCAATCTAGGTGGTCTCCGAGACAGTTCCCCAAATGCAGGCCTTGCTGTCCCGCCTACAAAAGATCCAGGCGACCATCTTTCCCGACAGCGCTCTCACCAACTATGAAAAGAAGGAGCCCGAAGCCGGCTCGAACACCGAGAAGAATGTCTCGCCCAACAAGACCCTCACCACCAGTGACAATGACGAAGCGTCGGCTACCGACAACAACTCGACCACAGCTGCGGCTGACGAGGAGACTAATGGTGAGGAGCAGGCGAAGACGGAGGAGCCTGCTGCTGTCGTTGTTGCTGTTGTCCCACCGAAACCAGTGCTGTTGCCGGCCACGCTGCCCCTGCTGGGTCCCATATTTAAGCGGCTGGGGGGAGCGGAGGGTGGTTCCGGCTCGTCGAGTTCCTCGGTTGTGGCCGAGAATTCGCCGCGCAGTGATCACGTCAAGACCAACGGGATGATCGAGTGAGTTTTGAGACAATGCTCGAATTGCCCCGCTCGGCTTTCTTGCCTTGTTGCTCACTGGTTTTGCAGTTTTTGCTTTCATACAGTAAAATAAATTATTGGTAATGCTTAGAATTTAAACAAAAATGGTATTGTTGCATCAAATAAACTGAACTATTTAAAAAGTATGTTGGTATACAAACCCGAGCTAACCAATCAAAAGCTATGTAATGTCCACATAATCTTGTCAATCATTTCGAGGTGCAATGAGGGAACAGTATATTGGAATATGGGCAATATTATAGAATTATTTTTATATACTGCCAATCATCATGTAATTATTATTGTAAATATAAATTAAATCGATTTTTAGTTTTTATTTAACTAATCATTAAAAAGAAATATAGCAAAAAAAGTTATCGGTGAACATTTTTGAAAAAATATAAATAATTTCGGGAGTTTAATAACATTAAAAGATTAAATATTACTTTAAATTTTTTTAAAGATTAAATATTACTTTAATTTTTTTTATTGAAGTTCAATATAATGCTTTAAATAGAGTTAGTCAAGGGGGACATAACATTGATATAATATTTAAGTGAGTGATTGCTAACAATTTTGTACGACCTGTCATGCGGTAGTGCATGTTTATATTGAATTGAATATAATTTGAAATTGAAAAAAAATGGAATATAAATTGAATTATAATTTTTGTTCTTGTAAACCATAAAAACGAGTTAACATTAAATATACTAAGATTTGTTATTACCATTTTTTCAAATTCGAAAAAATATATAGATAATACATTTATTAATATCAGTTTGACTCAGATAGTCTTAACATTTAATTTTTAATTTTTTTATTTAAAGTTAATATTACAATAATTAATTATTTTTTCTCTGTTTTTAAAAATTATTTTTAGTCCTTGCAAGTCTGATGATGGAGAAATTGAGGTAAAAAATGACACAAACAATCTCAAACTTAATGATGATAGCGCTGAAGACATGAAACTTGTTATTAAAATGGACCAAGACGACGAGAGTATGAAAGAAGAGGAACTTATTGAAAAACCCGATTCGTTAAAAGTAATTCTGCCCCCATCACCTGTCAAACCTGCTATGGAGAAACCTGTCAAACAAGCCGACACCGAGTCAGAGCACACGGAAGAACAACCCCCGGTCAAAAAGGGACGCGGTAGAGGGAGGAAAAAGCGCGTAGATCCAGTTATAGAGGCGCCGAAACCTATAGATGACGACTCGTCTAGTAATGTCCGTCGAAGTGGTCGTCAGAGGAAGCCTGTGGTGCTCTTCTCTGTCGAGACGCCTACTAAATCGAAGTCTTCCAAGACGGTTACAGAGCCGCCTCCCGTAGTCGAAGAAAAAAAGGTGGAGAAACAGGCATCAGAAGCGGAACCTGTCTGTTCAAACGACGAAGATGAACTCCCACTTGCCCAGCTCAAGGCTAGATCCCGTCCGACTAAGAAGAGACGTCGAAGCAAGCAGGCTAAGCGCGACGACGCCATTCCAGAGGATGGTTCTCCAAAGAAAAAGAAAAGGAAGCGTATGACAAAGGAAGAGCGAGCAGCGGTAAAAAAACTGGAAAAGGAGAAAAAACAAATCGAAAGGGAGAAAACTAAGGCTAAACCTAAGAAACGTACTAAAGGCGCTATGCCATGGGAGGTTGACTCATCCAACGAGGAAGATGCTGACGCTGACGAGGACCACTTTTTTGAGTCAGAAGAAGAGAGTGAGTTGGAGGACGATAAACCGGATCAGTGGACTGACGCACCTGAGAGCGATTTTGATGCTGGTGAAGCTGGTGTTATTACGGACGAGGATGCACTCAAACGAAGAGGCCGCAACTTCGCCCGACAGCAATACAGTCACCAGAAGGAGAAGAAGTTAGTTGAAGAGGTTGAGGTGGAAGAGGAACCCGATATGCCCTGTGAGGTATGTGGCAAGTGCACTTTACCCGAATGGTTATTGCTCTGTGACAGGTGTGATCTTGGATTCCATGCTATGTGTCTCCGACCGCAACTCATGATCATCCCAGAGGGGGAGTTTTTCTGTCCCCGATGTCAACACAAGTCACTGATTGATCGTTTGACAGAAAAGATCAAACAACTGGGCGATCAGTCCTCCAAGCAAGACGCCAAAAAACGTATGCAAGAGCGACTGAACTTTGTAAATATAAGTATGACCAATATTTTGCCTAAGAAAGTGGCCAGAGAACGACCGAAGAAGCGAAAAGTTATCGTGGAAGAAGATGACGAGGATGAATATAGTAGATCAGGTTCGGGAAGTTATTCCAGGTCTGGAAGTTCTGAAAGGAGCTACTCTTCCGAGTCGTCCGAAGTCGAGGAAGAATTGCCACGAGCCACCAGACAACGTCGTCAAGTCAACTACAACTTTTCCGAGTATGACAAGGCCATCGGCGAGGCTCTCATGGACGACGAAAAGTATCAGAAGATCAAGAAGCGTGTCGAGAAAAATAAGAAGAACCTCACAAAATCCGATAAACCAGCAGCCGCTGAGGAAGTCGACGGCGCCAAGTCCGAGAAAAGTGAGGAGGAGGAGGAAGAAGAGGATGAAGTCGAGTCTGCCCCTCCCACTCCAGCTCCCGGAGGTCAATCACGCGGCAAAGACATGTCGAACATCCTAGGGCCAGACTGGGACAAGGACGATCGGCCAGAACCTGTGGGCAAGACGACGCGTCGCCGCAAACACACGCTCGAGGGTCTGAGCGACGTCGAGTCGAGCGGAAACGATGACGACAAGGATGACGACTTCCACTGCTCGGATGCTTCGCCAGCGAGTGACAGCGCGGAGTCTGGGAATAATAAAAGTGGCAGTGAGTCGTGGCTGGATGATGAGGACTCGGATGTTAGTTGGCGGAAAGCGGCACGCAAAAAGTCCACTCGGCATTCGGCGAGCAGACGAAGGAGCAAGGGGGGAGGGGGTGGGCGGAGGAAGAGTAAGGGGGGTCGAAAGGGGTCCTCCGGTAAGAAGCGGAGTGGGAGGAACGAGGGTTCACGGAGGGGGCGGCGTGCCCAGTCCAAGGGAAGTGGTGATGATGACGATGACTGGGAACCGGTACGGCCTAGACGGTAAGTGTGGTAATTTTATTTTGATAGAATGTATTTTAATATATTCAAGCTAAAATTATGTTTAATTTTGACTAGGTATATCAAGCAATTATAATATAAGGTTGTTCTGTTTCATAAACTGTTTCATCTTTTTTTTAAATATAGTTCAACTAAGGAGTTACCATATACAATATTGATTATAGTCTTAATCTACTAATAAGCATCACCAAGTTAATTAATACTGTATTTCCATCAGTATAATGTTTTTTTAATTTCTCCAATTGTATCAGAACGGCAGCCAGAAAGCGCATCAACTACCGCGAGCTCGACGAGGGAGTCAACAGCAGCGACGGCTCGAAGAGCGGAGAGGAGGACAGCGAAGCCAGCGTCGACGAGGACGGCAAGCCCAACTCACGCGCCAAACGGGGCAAATTTGCAGCTGCAGCTGCTGCACCCAGGAGCGGGGGCAAGAAGCGGCGCGTCGCCTGTGATAGTGACGAGGAGTACAAGGCGGAGAAGGACGATGACGACGCTGAGGAGGGAGAAGAGAGTGAAGATAGGGAGGATGAGGAGGGGGAGAAGAGTGATAAGGAGGAGAAGTCGGTGGCCAAGACGCGGCGTAGAATGGTCTACTCTTCCTCTGAGGACGGCGAGGAGAAGACGGGTGGTAAACCTCCGACTAAGCGCCAACACCTCAAGTCAGACAGTGAAGAGGAGGAAGAAGAGAAGAGTGACGCGGTTGTGGCACCGGCACCACCAGCGGCAACTGTGGCGGAGAACGGCGGCGTCGGTTGTGCTGTTGCCCCTGAGTTTGCGCTTCGAGTTGCTGGCAATGACAGTGAGGTGGAGGAGGAGGACATGGGGAGTGATGTTCTGCCCGACATTGAGGATGTTGAGCTGGAGAGGCTGGAGATGGATCTGGCCACTTGTGCGGCCGCTGACGAGGACAATGACTCCTACGTTGATGACGATTCGCAGGGCTATCGACCCAATCTTACCAGTTTGTGATCAGATCTCCCTTCTCTGTCTCTCTCTTCTCTCTCTCTAGTGGTTACTCTCTGGTTACGCTTAGCTATCACAATGTCAATGATTTTATAAGGTGTTATATTATTTTAAACGGTAAAATTTAGAAATTTGTCAGACTTTTCATCTTTTAAAATCTCTATGATAGCTTTTATTATTTAATTCGGTACTATGATTGAAACTCATAAATTGTGATACACTTATATTAAATTATGTTGAATTTTTTAATGGACGTATTGGATTATTTATTTATTTCAAAATTATTAATTTTATATTATAATGTTTAAAAACATTATTCATTGCGTTAATTTTAAATTAGTGTTGTTATAATATTTATAATTTTTTAGTGCGAGAAAAAATTAATGTAGTTTGTCTTGTTGTCATTTCCACATTTATATTCTCATACGATCTCTGTTTTGTAATAAGTGAGCCTATTTGCCCTTTGTTTATCAGCGTTAATATCCACAAACACCTCTTAACCATACCATCATAATAAGCATGAATTCATGCATACCACGACTATTTCGTATACATAGCCTGGAGTTCTACCTAGAGTATTTTATTCTATGTTTTTCTTTTGCATCCACAAATCAAACATTCTCATTGTGTACAGACGACTATTATGAAAACGTTATATAGGCCATTCTTTTATAATTCTGCACTTATCCAACCAAAACTAGTATCGGGCAACATGTTTTCTAACACATTTTTCCGGTGGAGCTTGCTTGTGCGTTACCGGCAGCTAATCTATTTGAGTAGAATTGAAAAGACCATGCATTTCACCTATGTGTGTATACCGTAGCTAGCTCTATTTACTCTCCTCCTCCCCTTCTCCCCCCCCCCTTGTGCCGTTCAAAACGGTTTACATGTTGAGTAGGTTCTTCATTGGGAGTGAACTATCCGCGGCATTTGATTTGGAATAGTTTGGAAACTTTTCATGGCATGTTTGTCGTGATCTAATAATGTATTATTCCATTAGGAGTGTATGAAGCAATCTTTATCAGTGTAAGCAAAACTCCCTGATCTTGTAAGCATTTTTTAATATTGTAAACCTCTGTTCGTCGTACTCTATTCTATTTTCTCATTACAATCATGACGGAGTTCTCATTTTCTATTTCTTACAAGGGTTCTAAACTTGTTTGTTTGTAATTTTGTCATTTTTACGATAAAGCTAAAGGTTTCTCCTTCTAAACTTTTATGTACATTCTCTAAATAGTTGGTCCACCTTATTTCCGTATGCATAGTTGTATACTTTTTTTGTGAACGTAAAGAGTACAATTGAAATATATTTGCTTTCTTTATATTATATGTTTTTTTAGTATTTCACATTCTGCAAAAAATCCTAAGTTAGCAGACATTGTGGAAACTATATAATATACTGGTAATATTGTTATCTAAATGTTGGTTTTAATTATTTTCTTCTATTTTACGGTTACTAGTTGAATCAGTTCTCAAATACACTGAATAAATTAACTTTATCAAATGCAAAATATCTATATTAATATATTAAGCACACTCTGTTTTAAATGTTAGTCTAAATGGTTATACTATTAAACCTATTGTAGTATCGTCTACAAATGTATGTATAACCTGTTATACAATTATTAAATTGAAATGTTGGTGTGATAATTAACAATAATTGAAGTTTCAATGTGGGTGGCATTGATCATCTACTAATCTAGTTTGTTGAGGACTAAACTGTTAGAAAAACAATTTTACATACCATTTACTAAATCTATATTTTATAGATATTAATAAACGTTTAGGCATTACTAATTTATTTTAGTAGATTACTTATTTAATTACTTAGTAGATAGTCCCATTAGTTTAGTTTACTTACTAAGTTTACTTACTTTAGTTTACTAAGAACGGCGCAGTGAACTTGTAATTTATTTAATCACTATATGGTCTGAATTTGAAGCTTTTTCATCCTGTCGGTTCAAGAACTTAAAAGGGAGTTACTAATGATCATTTCAGGTTTTGTTAAAATATCACAACGTTTACGCAATGATGAATAAGTGAACCAATTGGGTAACCGGTTAATAAATTGATATCTATATTATATAATAGTGGCTTTATTTCCTGTATAAAACGGTGTTTATAAAAAGGAAAAAGATGCAACAAAAAGATAGAGTAGACA
>JAUZND010006329.1:0-10811 GCA_034780555.1 Coelogynopora nodosa | reverse complement strand
CCCCCCCCCCCCCCCCCCCCCCCCCCCCCCCCCCCCCCCCCCCCCCCCCCCCCCCCCCCCCATCTCAGTAGTTGGCATGTAAGGAGCGAGAGAGAGAGAGAGAGGAACACAACGTCAAGTGAGTCGTCAGTCGGTGTAAGGAGAGGGGGGGCCGGCACGCTCGACTCACAAGATGAACTTGCCGATAATGAGCCCGATGAGGAAGGCAATGATCATGTACACAATTGGGGGGAAGCCGGTGGCGTTAGAGACGCCCTGGAGGTTATCACTGGGGACCTGGGTGCGAATCGTGTCCGCGATGGCCAACTTGCGAAGTCGAGTTTCTGACTCCTGGAGAGGACCGAGAGAGAGAGAGGGGGAATTATTACAATAATTGTAGTTGGGTCATAGGAAGAAAGAGTTCAACTGTTATTCCATTAAGTTTAAGCTATTTCAGTATAAATTAAGAACGAAGTAATTTAGTAGTTGATAAAATAATATTTTTCTTTCTAAAATTAGTTGTCGTGTAATTAAGTCTTTATACTTAGTACTTTATATTAATATTGTTCAAAATCAAAATCAAAATTATTAATTATTTTTTAATTTAAATAGCGCAAATTTGCCTTAACCATAGATTCTAAAATCGTAGTGTACAATTCACGGAACCAAAATAAAGGTAAGAATAGCTAAATATACTTTTTCTATATATTTGCATTAACGAACACATGAGAATATGATAGATGATGACAGAACACAACAGATGAGAGATAAAACTCAAAGTCTTTATAATATTACTAAGTGGAATCACAATTATGTAATTCACAAACAATATATTATAATGTTCAAGTAATTTGACTAGAACTTATCAGAATAAAACAAATAATCAATAAATATCCATCATGTATTTATGTAACCGCACATTATTACAACTACATCGAGAGTTTACCTGTCATACAGAACAGATTAATCAAGGATTATAAAACTCTTCGAAAACAGACCAATCTAATCGTCAAGACAACAAACTAAAAATGGTTTCTAAATAAAGCACTATGTAAATCTGATATTTAAGCAATCAGAATCAATCCAGAATCCATTTCAACTTTCCTCACGAATCGGTGTAACGTTTGAAGGATGATACATCTATAGGCCTATTGTACAATAGTACTAATAATGTGTATATTTCGGCAATTAGAATCAAAACCTGAACAATGACATCTTTCACTGGATGATTGATTCTCGGGAGACCATTCCTTACTTTACTTTACCATTTATTTACACGCTTGTATCGATCGACTCACCACACATGATAGCAACAGTGTGTCTGTCGTAATTAGACGAACAATAGAATTAAACAAATACCAAAACAGCTGTTCATATTTACACTGTAAGCGATGATAGACTCTGCTCCACGTAAACTTGCCACATCTAGTATGGGAGAGACAACTGTTTGAAAACTATTAAAGTAAATATGATACTGCTAATAAACCGGTGAAGCAATATCGCTGATGTAAAACAATAAGATGTAACAGCTATTAATTCAAAATGGTAATAATAATTTTAATAGTACATGTCAATGATAATACCAGTGCACATGATCAACAATATAATATTTAAACTCTCTTGTGAAAATGTTCTATTGACACCTTCCTCAATAAAAATATAACAATCCATTTCCAAATGCACCACAATACTGTTCATCCAAGACAAACACACCAACCCAACTAGACACCCTCATATCCATATAAAAAAAAACACGAAAAATACACCGGGTCACTTTTGAAACACACTACATATTTAAAATACATGAAAACATATATACTAAAAGTGTGAACAACGCATTAACATACTTAACACACTCACAATAAAACTATAGATAGGCAAACTTGAAACAAATCGAAATACAGCCTTCTTGATTATCACATGATGCACTCTCGCCACAAACATCAACTTCCAACATCATAAAATCAACATCTTCCATGTCAACACATAAAAGACATCGTCGCCAAATCAGAAATACCATCAACCCCAAACTCAACATCCTCTATGTCAACACATAAAAGACATCATCTCCAAATCAGAGATACCATCAACCCCAAACTCTATGTCAACACATAAAATACAGCTCCTATCCATCTCCAAATCAGAGATACCATCAACCCCAAACTCGACATCCTCCATGTCAACACAGAAAAGACAACTTCTATCCAACACTCCAAATCAGAAATACAGAAACCAACCCCAAACTCAACATCTACACTAAACAGCTCCTAGACATTCGACTCTCCACACCTCCTAACACCAGTCACTTCTTATACCTACCCCGCAGGGTCCGGACTAATAACAAGTAAATAATGATAATATACGCTATTCATACAAATAGACCGCAAATTAAATGTAATAATGGATGTGGATTAAAAACATATCCACCTCCATCAACAACAAATTAGAAAGCTCTCTATCGTCATAATTTCTAGGATATTTTCAAATTAATTATAATAAATGCAATAAAATGTCACGCTATATTTTTTTGTGCCTGGATCATTAATTATTACTTCACAAAAATGAGCGCATCCAACTACACTAGATAAAGACCCTACACCTATCTCCAGTAACGCACGCCTACAGTACACAGACTTGACTACCGCTGTACCTTGAGTTTTTTGTTCTCTTCCCGGAGAGCTGACACTTCGGCACCGATGCGGCTGTTGTCGCTCGCCGAGTTGGTTCGAAGGTTGTCCTCACCAGAGGGGGACGACGCATTTTCTCCACCGTTTGTCGGCTGTGAAGTGGAGAGAGGAGGAGGGGAGGGGGGGTCTTGTGATTATGGTGTACCGCGGTTTATTATTATGATTATCGCAGGTGAATAATTTCATTGTATATTACGTCAAAATGAAATAATTATAAACAAACACAAGTCGGCTATAGACAATAGTATTGTACAAAAAGGTATAAGTTGATTTTTTTAACTATGAAATTTATGTTTTCATTTCTGTCAATAGATTATTTTTCAATAATCATTGAACATACCAACAACAAAAAATGTAAGTCGGCCCATCGACCTAATTTTCAGAGCAATTTTAAAATATATTATAGACAATTATAATAGCGCAGTATGCGTTCTTCCTCTAATATTAATACATACAGGGGGGCAGGCGGGCTTTATGAAGCTTGCCCCACCTTCTTCTAATCCTACATTCGCTAGTGAATAACGGGGGAATATTTTTTTTGAGTGAAATGGAAATAGTCGAGACTCAAAGATTACTAAATATAATCATTACATGTCCACAATGTAAAATTTTCAAATTCAGATGTTTGCGAATATCAAGGAAATCATGACATACATTACAACTGTAGACTTGAAGCACGTTACGATATAGTCTGATTCATTGGTCGAAAATAAATAACATCGTATAAATTGTTTGTGACAAAATTTTAATGATCATCACAATTACTAAATTCTAAAAATAAGCGACTAATGAAATTAATACTTATAAGTAGTATGAAGTATAAAATAGTAAGCTAAATTTAAAAAACCATTAATATCAAATTTTTATTTTACAAATATAGTAGTCGAATATCGGTATTACGTAAATGCCAATTCTAAATTATTAACTAGAAAAACAAAATAAACGAAATATATCCGATTATTTTGTCGGTTTAAATATAACAGTATATTATTATGATTATTATACAACATAGCCTACTATTGTACAACATATAATTATTTGATAAATTTAATTATAAAGGTGTACCTTTGAAAATCCTAAAACATGATAACCTTTTGATAATATTTTTATAATTAATAAATAATAAAAAATAGGAAGGAAGGAAGGAAGGAATAATATATGTAAAATTTTGGAGTTTCGAATTATATACAATAATATAGAAATAGGGAGAACCACGAAAATCTTCTGATTTAATTACCGTCTAGGTCTAAATAAAATTACATTTGTGTTATATCACACAATATTTCACATTTTACAATTATAAAAGTAAGACTTGTTTTACAAACGAAGTTTTTATTGACATAGAAAGTTCCAATGACATAGAATTAATAGCTTATTTTGTATATTAAGTTTTAAGACAAGCACATTCAAACAAAAATAAAGCATGCAGCAATAAGTTAAATGACACTTGTAGAGGGAAAATGGCTGAACCTGTAAATATAGAAGAATTAACAACAAAATCCCTCTAACAGCAACGAAACCATGTTAACCCTTTTGACCAAATTATGTGAAGCTATTACTGGTATATTATAAATAAGTATGATCCATAAAAATACGGTGAAGTAGGAGACACTAAACCACTTTCCAATCCAATATGTTGTCAAGAGAGGATATTTACATTTAAAAAAAGGATTTCTAAAAGTTTGTTCCATATGTTCGATATCGGGGAAATTTTCAAATAGATTAGTTTTGAGAGTTTTGAAAAGATAATTAATATAGTTTTAGTTATACATATATATTTTTAAAAGAACAATTATATTTTACGAACACAATAGTTTTCATTTTATAACAAATGCAAAATATATTTTTTATTAATTTTCAACCATCATATTGTAGTGTCAACTACTTACTTCAATGAACAAAAGCGTTATATGCCGAAAATAGCATTGTGTATAATGTCGAGGATAGTGTACAAATACTGAAAACGAATTGTAAATGCATATACTATTCAGTACTGTATGGACGGTGTACCGTACACACAATACAAAGAGTTTGAAATTACAGCTCAGGACAAGAAACAATCGCAAATAAAT
The DNA here is from genome assembly GCA_034780555.1 of Coelogynopora nodosa. Classification (NCBI taxonomy): domain Eukaryota; kingdom Metazoa; phylum Platyhelminthes; order Proseriata; family Coelogynoporidae; genus Coelogynopora; species Coelogynopora nodosa. The sequence goes on along the minus strand of JAUZND010006329.1, from coordinate 6,073 downwards.
AATTCAAATTGTTAATATAAATTATATACGAAAGTTCAGTAGATAAGAATTATATAAGAGACGAATATAATAAATTATTAATATAGGTAATATAATTTAATACAACAGTATTTCAAAAATACGTAAATAAATGTAGCATAAATTTTACAATATTATGGAAACTTGTAACATAATATGCGTAATTTAAATTTTCATATTGACATTTCAAAACAAGAAAAAAAAGCAAATAAAAGCTACCGACAAGAAACAAGCAATTCATTGAATTCAGCTATGGAGCTCTAATTCACCATTATCGACCATAAGATATAACCTAGAACTGATTTCACATAAATATTTGAATAGTCAAATATCTAACTTATCATTAAATCATCATAAAAAAGATATGCACTACGTGAGACGAAATAAAAATTTTAATTCCGTTATAATAAACAACACAGACTCTTCTTAGATTGCAAGATTTCTTCCGTGATATACACACACTGTCTATAGTAGTCCATAAATAAGTTCAAGTAAGTTCGGACTAGTGGCTATACAGCTGTACAGTATGCACTCCAGTGGTCTAGCATGTCAACTTAACAAATTGTTAAGTAGAACAGGAACTGGTTATTTTACTTGCCAATTACAAATTCATACGAAGTCGAATGTGGTATTATATAAAAAGTATAGTTATATTATTATGTAAATGGTCATTTGCCAACCAAGAAAATGCTCATATTTTATTTGGAAAATAACTGAATATCGAGTATTTCTGTTTACCTACAATACATACATTTAAAAATAGCTAACTTACTATTAAAAATTATAATATTCAGAAAATAAATCTCACTAATATAAATATATAAAGCTACTAGAATAATGACGGACAAGTGAGAGAACACTGAGAAAGAGCGAAAGACGGAAGAGAAATAAACTAACACGAAAAAGCCACCAACATGCGAACAGATATAATATTCAATACCAATCATTTAAATGCAGATAATATTAGCGCGGGCTGCAAGGAAAGTTTGGCAGGCAAACAGGCTGGGGTGTCCAGATGATGACACAACCTCAGGATGACAATACTTATAGTTCAACTGAAGCCCAAAATAAGACTACGACCATTGCATATAGAAGGCCCATGGTAGGATAAGAGAGAGGGGGAGAGAGGAGACTATAACTAAACCCACCTTAGTGTTGGGGGACTTAGCATCACTCTCTTTTATAAGATGTTCGTCTTCGCCGATCTATATATATGCAATCACAACACACATGGACATAGAATTTAATAATACAGTGATATAAGAAGCATGGCTTATAGGCGGGACAAATTCTGGAGGGGGGAGGAGAATTAGAATAAAGAAGTTATAAATATAGTATTGTGCTGGCAGACAAATTATGTACTTCCACCTTTACTAAGTGATAGAATATATTGGATAGAAATTATTAGAGTAATGTCATAATTCCTCATGCATTATCATCATGCATGGTGTAGAAAATGTATATCAATCCTCTGCATAATAATAACACGCACAAATAAGAGTAATAATAATTCTTATCACATACTTATATTAGCATTTGTACATAATTTCCTTTTAAAATCCGATTTATTAGTGGACACTGTTAATTACTTAAGTGGTAGCTACTCTAATAAACACTATTCACAAAAATGACATAAAAATGATAAAAACAACGCAGCTGCTACATATTTGATTTCTTTGAAACCATTTGGCACTTTCTAGCAATATTATTAAAATGACATTTACAATTACATTAACCATGTGCGATATTCTGTACATTCTGCCCCATGTCCTATATTATAGGACATCATAAATTCAATATGAAAGAGTAAAAAGTATATAATATTACTAATTTCTCGCAAAGTTGTTACTAATGTCAGACTAAATTTAAAAATTTAAAAACATTGAAAAAATGGTAAAATATTTATTAAAGTAGTGGGATTAGGAAAGTAAAATTAATTAACAATTCAACAAACGGAATAGAATATTATTCTCAGCAACAGATAAAATATAATTCAGATCTGCGCAGGAAGTAATATATTTTCCATATTGCAATCAGCCGACTTTCAAAGTTTGTTTCAAAACAAATTAAAAAATATGAAACACTTGTTTTAGAATAAATGATTTTCAATATTTAACAGATTAGTATTAAGTTGTAACAGTTAGTAACAATTTGTTATTTCTAAATGTCAGAAACTAATTTTATCAACTATTAATACAAGTCACGTTTTTTAATCAGCTTTTAGTACAATAATAATCACAATAGAGAACATCAACATTGAAGAAATAATATGATTTATCTCATTTGAAGTAATTATTAGAATATATTATATAGTTATTAAAAAGGTGGAATTTTAATATACGGCATTAAATGACACGACAAAGCTATAATAAAAAGTTCATTGGAGTTTCGATGCAAAAAGGACTTTCACAATTAGTTTAAATAATAACAAATTTTAGTGGGTCAAGTTGTTCCGTTACTCAGCTACAAAAAACATGTTGCTTCTGTTCACTGAAGACAGATCTGATGTTTCAATTTAAAGTAATTCTATCGATAAATATTAAAATTATTATTATTGGTATAGACACAAATCAATATTTCCCTACAACAGATGTTCGCTAGTTCCAATGATATCATCAGTTGTCTTGAAAACAAGCATATCACGCGATTTACAACATAACAACATCTATGCTTTTATGTGTGCCTACGTATCGGATCCTTTAAATACGAGAAGATATATTATACTCTGGATTAGAATCACCTTCAAGGGTGGTAAATGGTGTCTATCCCCTTCATGACCGGTTCAACTACAATTATTGTTTCAAAATTTTTTTTTAAATTCGACAATAGTGGAAATATCCATGACGAGTATGCCTGAACTTAACAGATTACACTGGATAATTGTTACAATAAAATATCAAACGTTTATGTTGTTCTTGCGAAAGCCAAGACCCTAAACAAAGGATCGCTCCTTGAGGTAAGGGAACGATTCTCAACGGATCCAAAGAAGAATTTGAGAGTGTAACATATTTATCCACATCTTCCAGTGACAAGGCACTGGAGGTCCCAGCACAAACGCTACAAAAAAAGCTTTGGCGTTAGTTTTAATCACACATTACCTTTGATAAACACATTCACAAACCGTACCGCACTCTTATTCATTCAAAAAGTTAATAATAAATGCATTCATGACATAGCTACATCATTAATGCAATACTATCTTATCACCTGTAGCCTCATCACCTAAGCGAGTACTTAACCATAACAGGTTATAAACGGTTGCGCTCGTTTTATCCGTAGCCTACCCAGAAAAGATCGATACTTACTTGGCTACATTAATGCCCCATGGTAAGATTTCTGAACTAAATTATCTAATCACTCCTTTCCGGCCCATCTACATTTCAACCAACGCTGTGCCGAAATTATAAAGCCTGCTGACAGTGGAGCATTTATGATCGCAGGACCACGGGCGTTTAATAGGTTACCCGGCCCACAGACAACCAATTACAAATCGACATTAGCCTTTGCGAACGTCGTAGTAAAACTAAAGTGTTACCTTCATCTTAACTCGGCTGTCGATATTGTTGTGTTGTCACGTACTCCGAAAACGTTGTACAGATATATAATATAATGCATAAATGCTGGCAGGTACCATCTAAAAATAGCTCCCTTTAAAATTGGAGAATATGATCTTCTCTCTTACACCAATTACAGATCGAGAGGAAATTGATACAACACAAGCAAAAGAGTTACCATTCCTTAATCATAGTTGCACCGCTGCGATTCTCAGCACCTCTCTATATCTAACTACTTTCGTTGCTACTACACAGAATAGATTATTACTATTGTGATTTGTCTAGGTCAGTATAACCTGCACGATCTCACCACACAAGATTAGATCGTTAAAATTAAATTTATGAAACTAGAATAGCTGAGTTGAACTGTTGTAAACTGGAAATATATTATACTGCATCAAAATTATAGTTCTGGTATGACATAATATAGTGCTAAGCAGAGAGAGGAACCTGTCTAGAATAAAACATACTATAGATCACTAGGAAATTAATGACAACTAAATACTATTGAAACATGACAAAATGCTTTGTAAGTTATGTTACAACAATTCATTATAAGGCAATTATAATAGAATATTACACCTCAGTTTGGTCATGAAAGTTTTTTGAAAATGTCACATTGATTAACAATAGGAAATATATAGCATTGTCGAATTGGTAAATTGTAAAAAATTATAAAAATCGACAAAACGCGTGGTAACTTCCTTAGAAATGATAGCCATCGACTTTATACACAGCTTTCACAAAACAAGCGTCATAACTCACATCACTTGGCATGTCGAAGACGCACTTCAACTTCGAGTCCATCAGATTATCGGGTGTCACGTCGCGCCACTGAAACAAGGCCGGGGGGGGGGGCGGGAAATAAAACACAAAATAAGAAGACCATTAAAGTGTCCCTAATAATAGATACAGTATAAACATACACAACTAATTACAGACGACTAGAAATATTGATTTTTGTACATTTTAACCATTAAATTCAATTGTAATAGGTTATTCATGACGGCAACAGATAATTCCCGCTTTGTGTATAAATAACGAGGGACTTGAAGGATACACACATATATAATATTATGATGATGCAGATGGTGCAACTATAGACTCAATGAATAATGACCAATATTTAATCAATATTTCCTCCATAAACTCAGCATTAAAGTTAAGTAGAGAGGCGAAGCGGTCTCCGATTAATTTTGGGATAATATTCGATACGATGGTGTGATCAGGATTCTGTTATCAATATTATACTGAATATCTGTGACAATTTGTTTAAACACAAGAATAGATTATTGCTTGATGGAGGTTTTGTTTAATAACAATACGTACTACAATCCACTATATCAAATAAACGTTCAGGGTGGCCCAATTTACCTGTTTTCCAAGGTCAATAACAGCCATTTTCCGGTTTATTGCAACAGTTTTTGAGCAAATAAGAAAAATATACATTAAATATTCTTTGTTTAGACAAATACCCTATTTGCCAATATTTTAGTTTAATCATTCGTAAAACATCGAATTAATACATATTTAGTAGGTGTATTATAACTCAAAACAAACCACATTATATAAACTCGATTATAATGGAGAGCATAATAATTATGATGCGTAGTTAGATACATTATCAAAGAGTCGCACAATTTTCATATGGAAATACAAAACATTACAATAATACGATAAATACAAAAACACATAGAACTAAACTAATTCATTATCATAAGTATTATATATAATTCCATTATTGTTCTTACACGACAAGAGTAGATAATACCTCAAGTTATGATAAAATGGAATTGTGACTCAAAATTGTCCGGACTTATTATTTAAGATAAACTCTGTTTCGCCTGTAACAAATTGTCCCGGATTTTGATATTTACATATTATCATAATATTAGATTTAAAAAGTGTAATTTAAAACCATTTGAGAGTATTTTTAAAAGTAACATTACCTACTTATCTGATCAGTAGTACATATTATTAGTTTTTTATCTGAATAAAACAAACATTTGATATCCTATATGACAAATATACACACAAATCGAACACTAATAAATAAAACGCTTCATATGTTTAGCTTTATTCATGATGACAAAATGATTAACAATGATTAAAAAAAGCATTCTATTTCATAAAGTCTACAATAACCTTCACACATCGATGTCCATCCTGGCTAAACTACTAGTAACTACGTCAGGGTGTCTACAGAATTTAAATTTTCAAAATCGGGAGAAATTGGGCGAAATCGGGAGGTTTTGGAACCGAAATCGGGATGTTTTGGAACCAAAATCGGGATATTAACACTGAGTAAAATTTTTTAAAAACATATAAATGAATACAGACAGGCGGTTAAACACTCAGAGATAACCGTCCCCCAGACGATATACTTTATTTGGCATTACCAATGCTAATTAAGTACAATAAATTCAATCCATATAGTCAAGAACAAGGATACAAGGTAAATAAATTTAAATGAATTATCCATGTAAAGGGAGTGGAGAACT
>JAUZND010006328.1:0-10811 GCA_034780555.1 Coelogynopora nodosa | reverse complement strand
AGTTTGGTCTCGCCTGACGGCTCGACCAGACTGTTAAATAGTTTCGTAGCTAACTCGCGGATGTTATCCTATACTTATAATTCCTGAGCACTGCGATGAATTGAAAAATAAAGCACACTGTGAGATAGCTGACGCTGAGATGTATCCGAATATCTAAAGATTCGTTGTTGAAATTTATTTGGTCATTAAATAAAGTGAGAAAAACCTTCTTTCGAACGAGAGCGTGAGAAACACGTCTAACTCGCTAACTCACTCATTATAGCAAGTAATAATATATCATATTATGTAGGCAAACTCTACTTAACTTAGCTCGTATTTGTCAATTTCAAGATAGTGAGATAAATATTGTATTCGAACATAATTTTATATGTTTTGTTAATTGTTAAATAACATATGGGCCATCTTTGGTCGTTCTCTACTTTTCTTTAATATGAAATATTTTTAATTTACTCCGAACTAGAACCTGGTGCCTATTCCTCTCTACTCCCCACTGCACAGACTCTAGCAAAGTGTACGAGTGTGACATGGTCCTGTTGGCGATGGGATTCCTGGGCCCCGAGAAGGCCATCATTGAACAGCTATCTCTGGACCAGGACCCTCGCAGCAACATCAGCACTCCCTGTGAGAACTATCGAACCTCTGTGTCCAAGGTGTACGCCGCGGGAGGTGAGTTTACAATGCTATTTACAACTTTCTGTCAAGGTTACAAACATGACTGAACTATGTTTCCGTCACTTTCTTTACAATTTTCTTCGTTTTCATAAAATAAAAAAATTATATAACAATAAACCTTTGAAGAATTAAGTAAGTACACCTTTATCTAGTTTTACTGGTTTTTTGTATAGTTTTAATGAAATCAGTTAATCACCAACCTCCCCTCCTTCACCCTCGTGCAGACTGCCGCAAGGGCCAATCTCTGGTGGTCCACGCGATCAACGAGGGTCGCCAGGCAGCTCGCCAGGCCGACCTTGACCTAATGGGAACCACAACCTTAGCTGGTCTGGGCGGGGTGGTAGTCGCCTGGTCCGCTGTCAATATCTTCGCCAACGACTAGATGAACCTGACGCTGTCGATCGATCCACCTGTTTGTTGTGTGCTGTGGTGTGTTGGTTGTCATGGTGATAGTGGACTAGGTGCAGGCCAGTGTTGAGGTGTCAGCAAAGATTTTGTAGGGATCAAACATAGTGTATAAAGATAGCGTAAATCTTTCACGTATTGTTCGTTAAATGGAAGGAAATCTAGTTAACTTTATTAAAATTTTACACTCTACACGGCTGCTATGATAAAAGCGATAACATTTAATTTACTATCCACTCATGATCCATAATAAAAGTAACCTTTTAAGGTTTAATTATAAAAAAGAATCCTTATTCTCTAATAAATATTTTTTAATAAATAATAATGTCAGTTAACATTAAACTATTCCATATTTTTTAAATATTTATATATATACTGCACCTATTTTAAACAAATTAATTGAAAAAATTTCAAAAAATTTTATTTGCAATTTTATCAAAAACGATTAACACTTTAGAAAGCAAACTACCTATGTTTACAATCCAGAATACACCCTCCCAGAATCTTTTTTGACAGCCATTTCAGTCTAGTGCAGATCACACTTTGCCAAGGAATCAAACTGTGTTCTTATATTATACTACTTTTAGTCATTATTTATGCGTCGTCATGGACGACAATATCATTGCTTGTTTAGTTTCATATTGCGTATTGTATCGCATTTAGTAAACTAATATAGACGTTTAGGTTTAATTTACATATGCTACTATTGCCATCGAACCATTAGCACTGAAGTTTATTTTTATTAAAATTATTTTTAAATTGTGCATTGAACAATTTTACCTATTGATGTTTTCCTTACTATGTAATGTATTGACAGTTGCAGTTGTTCCTACTTGCTCCTTTTTTTCTCAATGTATAAGCTACTTCTAGTTCACAGTCTTTTATTGATACGACAAACCGTAGTAATATTATTGTAGAGTCGCACTTAACTTATGATAATAACATTATATAAACATGATCTGACTTATAGGAAGATAATTGATCATATTGTGTTGATAGCTGTGTTGGTATAATTATAGTACATCACGTGTTAAAAATGCACATTTTGAGTTGTAGTTTCGTTTAGCGTTATATATATTTATGTTATATTGATTGGAAATTACACAGGGATTATTTTTATTTGTATAATGTATGACGCATGTAAACAAAAAATTTAGTTGTTTGATTATATTTTGCGATTAAATTTGTTTTAACTATTATATTAGTATTTTTTTATTGTTTATGCATTTTGCTTTTGTCCTTTCGTAGTTATCAAAGACGTCTGTTAAATTTTAGTTAAAAGGATACTCTTTAATTTTATTATTTTACCGCAATTCGGAGTATTTATTTATTGTACTGTTGTGATATGTTTTAGTTTTTTTAAATTTGTCGAGGGTTAGTACTAAATGAGGTATAACAGTTAGAAAAACCAATATAAAAATAGGATTGAATGAAACTCATGTTATAAAATGACAAATTTAACTGGTATCCTTAAAATTTAATTGGTGTCCATGCGGCTGTAAATAAAGGTTCAAAGAAATCTGCAAGTACCCCGCGAACAGTTATATATTCAGACAAGAAGAGTGAACAAATAGCTGTCTATTGGGAATCGTTGAAATTATTTTTTTCAATACATTAAAAAATGAGTAGGAAACTGGACAATATATATTTAATTTAAAGCTAAGAATGAAGGGGTTATTCTTTTAAATTGTCCAGTTATAATCTGTATATTAAATATATGGATTATTTTAAACTATCCTTTTCATTAATTGATAGCTGCCTTTTATATAAAATTCTTATTTAAGGAGCACATAGAATCCTAGAAATGAATATTGATTTTAAATAACTTGGAAAAAGTCTAATCACCAAAGAATCGATAAACACAACGAACGTTTTTAATGGTCAGCTTATCGCTTGATAGTGTGATTACCTGAGCTCACAAGTTTCACTAGAGAACGAATAAAATGGATTGTAAATGAACTTTATTGAGTTGTCAGTACCGTCCGTTATTCTAGATATTCCTTAATTAAAGTAAAAACTATTATGCAAAATAATGCATATATTACAGCATCCACTTGATCACTCCTTTGTGTTTTTTTAATAATAATAATAGCTATCTAGATCTCTCCACAGGTGTATATGTTTTTTGTATTTTAAAGGTTTTTATTGGCCTTGTTTAAGTGAACAAAAATATTTAAAAACAACTTGAAGGCAAATACTTATTTATTACTATAATAAATAAATATATGCTTCGAACTACTTTATTTATTATTCAGAATTTATTATTATTTTCTTATTTATTTAATTATTTAAATTATTTAAAATTAAATTATTTAATTATTTCAATTAAAATTTATTCCACTACAACTACGGGACGACTCTTGTTTATTTTAAAATTATAAAAGAAAGTTTTGTACATTGTAGTAGTTTATGTTAGCCAATAAACAACATATTTAGTAAAAATACATTTTAATTTATGTATTATTATATAATATATTTATACTTTAAGTAAGTCATATGTTGATTGCTATCCTTCTACCCGTTCAATTTTATATAATAATTCAGCAATGTGGATTTTACGTTTCTTATGCAGCTGACGTTTTGACGAGTAATCCTTTGTAAGTATTTTGAGCAGGTCTTAAATGAGGCACTTGTTATACTATAGTTCCGGTAACTGGATAGATACATTTTAGGCTATAGTTCCTGTAACGTATAGCTCTATGTGGTGACTAATGGTTTTGTTCATCTTGTTTTAAATAGAAATTAATATATATGTACTTTTCTATAATTATTTACACGAAATACAATATATTAATAATATCCTTGTTTTTGATGTAGTGTTTGATTGTTTTCTATGAATCTGAAATATATAATACGAACGATATAAGCATGTATATAAGTATAATTATATGTCTATATGTCTATATATATATATATATATGTCTATATATAGACATAGTATTCTAATTTCTAGAATAAAATTGTTGGCTAAAAGAAATTGTTACATTCTTAAAAGAATTTCAAGATTGTAATTTATGTAACAATTTCTCTATCTGCTTAGAGGAACTATAGACTAAAACTTGTCTATCCTCTTATCAGAACTATATAAGTATAACTATATATAGGCCATCCGCCATAGCAACTCCAATTAAATAACCTACAATTGTTTAAATTTATTATATGTTATATATACTTTAAAAAAAAATAAGGTGTCATGACAAAACATCACCATATGATAAAATAAATAATAATAAATGAAAATAATCCTGAAATTTGTTCATCTAAAGACTAAAGGGATGAGTTAATTGTCCATTTAATAATTATATTAATATGAATAAATAAATGTTTGTATTAACAAAAAAATTTAGTTATGATTTTTTTATAAAATTATATAAAAATATTGCATGGAGGGACAAATAATTAAAATAAATTCAGACATAAATAATTTTATGTTGGTGATGTTTTGACTTGTAATAAAAAATAACCACTAGTCTAAAAACATTTGGAACATCTCTCACACTTTGGTTATTTTCTGTTATATTTAGTTTTCAGAATATGTTTTCAATTAAATTGTCCAGGTATGGATCAATTGATGCTGATAAATCCCAAAGATTTAAAGTTAGGGGTGCCAACTTACTCCAGGATTCAAAGCTAAGCCAAGGGGGCACTGACACTGTTCCAACAAAAGTATCAATTTCGAACACATCAAAATGAGTAAAAATAATACTTTCATCAAATATCCTTTTTTATGATGAAATAAAATTTTGCTAACACTTACTTGACAAATTCTGAAATTTCGTTATTATTTTGACTTTTTAACCTTTTCTTTATGGGCATGTGTATCTTATTTTATTAGTTTGCTCAGTGGGTATTATAAGAATGAATACATTACTAATTTAAATCTTATTAGCTATCATGTGTGTGTCTTTACCTGCACTGATGTTAACACCTACACATTCCTATAGTTCAAAAGAGATCCTAGGGGTGATCTGATAAATCAATAAATCTGAAGTATTATATTATTATAGTATACTAACTAAGTATTGGCTGACATGAACATAAATATAAATATTACAAAAGTAGAAGTAACAAAAATATCATATATCATTCATTTTATTGCTCATAACCATAATAACCTATACAAGTCAAAACAAGCCATAAGTACAGTTTTATAAAAGAAAACATGTTGTATACTCATAACATTTAGCAGACAATTCAATATATTATTTATTATCATAACAATAGATAATCAAAATATAAAGCAAAAATACATGCTAAATATTATAACCAAAACACTCATCCGTTATGATAAGCCCAAAAGATTTCTCCACACATGAGTTTGGATTTCTCAGAAAGAGCCTGTATAGTAGAAGGCTTCACTGCCCTAATCAGTAAAAATTTTCTAACATCTCCTGGGCTTATCATCATTGTTTGTGTGCTGGGATTGTCCATCAGAATCAATCAGATGTAGGCCTATGAAAACTGAATAAAAATTTTTGTCTGTTCTTTATTTTGCAAATAAAAGGCTGAAATGAATTATTAAAAATACATTCTAAAATTTATAAATTTTCTAATTCCATCTTCAAGTAAAACATCATATATTTTTCAAAGGGGAAGTGCCACAACATACAATATATGGGCCTTTTTCTAAAAACAGAAAAATGTCCCTTACTCATAATGCATTTAGACAGATATCCTACAGTATTTGTTAGCATAATAGGGAAATCTATAAATAGGCTAAATATAATGTGAAACATATATAGCTATAAATAGACACAGTTAATATTATAATTGATTTCATTTCAAAGAAAATATTCGGTCTTCATGCAACCAATTTGTCCCCACAATATTTCTACAGCATTGTCAAAATTAAGTATTTTAAAATTATTTGTATAAAGCTCACATACCTTGTTATTGGGACAAAATAAAATGCACCTAATCCCAAACATTCCATTGTTAAATGGTAAGTTCATTATTTATTCTTTATTTAAGATATGCATAGATAATAAATGTTGTATTTTCTATGATTAAATTTTTTTTGGTCTAAAATAATGTGTTAGACATTGCATTGTAATTTTGAAATGTGATTAATGTATTTAAATATATTTTCATTTCTGTATAGTTTACATTTTAAGGTTTTACTATAAAAAAAACATTACATCAAATACTATAAAAGTGAGTATGCTGCAAACATTTTGTTCAGGGTAGTCAAATTGTCCTAAAAAATGATGCAATCCAACATATATTTTGAACTTATGTGGCTACTGTTTAACAAAAAACATGTAGTTTTTATATATAAATTAAAGTATCGAATTTACTATTCTAAATATTAATGCAAATTAAACATGTTAGGTGTATTAGTAAATGGTAGAATTACACATGTGTCTGACGTGTTATTCACAGACAATAAGCTTTTTATTGTTTGTCAAGAATAATGCAGCTTTATCCTTTTTGATACTGAATCTTTGATACATATAGTTTTCTGATAGTGGGAAACCATACTATACAACTGAATTAATTAACATTGGTCCCTCGTTCTCTTTACCAAAAAGTTATGGGCTCCTGGACTATAATGAATGACATGGTCTATCTAGCAAATAGGTTCAAGGCAATAGTATCCAAGTATTCAAAGAGGAATATTAAAAAAATAACCCATGTATTTATTAGCTAGTATATCAAGCAATTAAATTATGTGTGATAAAGTAGCACAATCACATACTTGTTTGATGCTATTGGTAGGGACAAAATAATAGGAGATTACAAAATAATTATAAAAGCAATTCATCTTTTAAAATTAGACTATGTTTAATATTAATTATCATCTTATGCAAATTTAACATTTTAAATATATCAAGAAATTGTAAACTGTGCATTTGTCTGACACTTTATTAGCAAGGACAACGCTAAATAAATTAAAATGGTTTCTTTCATCAACGTTGAAGTTATCTATCTATAATAGTTTTAGTAAATATATAAAATCAAAAGGAAAATGTTCGTTATATATTCTACAAAATCTGTACATTTACATATTATTCAATATAATTATTTTCAATGTATCTATATTTTACAGAAGCTACAAACAGGTAAAACGTTCAGAACTAGGCGCAAAGATGTGCATAAAAAGACTTCCCCATCTGTTTTGACAAGATCCAAATTGGCATCAGGACCAACCATTCTTCGCTCAGGCAAAAGATTGAAGTTGAAGATCCGGAGTGATTTAATTTGGTTAAAAAGTCACATGCCATTAACTCAAGACACAGGCGGAGGTGATAAAATACTCAGAAATTGTTGAGAGTATTGATAGAAGAAGAGATTTAGGTCGCAAACGAGCTAAAAAAATTCGTGATAGAAACAACATAGCTCCTCCCAAGAAAAGACGAATAGTTCATAAAGAAAAAACAGTAAAAGAAATGTCTGTAGACGAAAAAAAGGAATACAAACGAAAGCGTAAAAGAGATTGGCGAGCTTCTTGCAATAAAGAAAAAACTATAACATACACAAATTTTATTCAAGAGATAACAGAAGAATCTCCTATTATCCACACAAATTCAGTACCTGCTCCTCTTACTGTACCAAATTCACTACCTGCTCCTCTTACTGTGTCAACTTCAGTACCTGCTCCTCTTATTGTGTCAACTTCATTACCTGCTCCTCTTACTGTATCAAATTCAGTACCTGCTCCTCTTATTGTATCAATTTCACTACCTGCTCCTCTTACTGTGTCAATTTCAGTACCTGCTCCTCTTATTGTATCAATTTCAGTACCTGCTCCTCTCACTGTGTCAACTTCAGTACCTGCTCCTCTTACTGTATCAAATTCAGTACCTGATCCTCTTACTGTGTCAATTTCAGTACCTGATCCTCTTACGGTGTCAACTTCAGTACCTGCTCCTCTCACTGTGTCAACTTCAGTACCTGATCCTCTTAGTGTGTCAACTTCAGTAACTGCTCCTATTTCATCTGAAGCACTGTTGCATGTATTGTCTCGATTATCTCCAAGAAAGAAGGACATTTTAAAGGGATCTGGTTTCAAATTTTCTGAAGATAAGGGTGATATAAAAGACAATGAGACTACCGAAATTATTGAAACATTTCAAAAATCGTTTATTGAAGGTCAGAAAAAGAATAAACTTATTGTAGCCCATGATTTTCATAGAAAAAAACTACTTTTTCGGTGCACTATCAACCGGTTAGCTACTCAAAGTGGAGTAAGTGCAAATCTTTTGTACAGAGCGAAAAGGGGTAGACTTTTTTGGGACTAAATTACCTCGAAGAAGGCAGCCTCTTTCAGCTGCAGTCAAAAACGGAATAGTTGAAATTTATAAAAGTCATTTGGTCTCAAGACCAATGCCTTGTAAACAGAGATAAAAAAACAATGAAGCTATTTTTGTGCTATAACACACAGTCAAGGATTGCCATAAAATATGGAAATCCTATACACATGAGTTTGCTGAAGAGAATGACGCCTGCACCGAAAACTGCTCCTGTAAAGTCAGTTACTCTTCATTTTACAGAAACAAATCTAACAATGTTCAGATAATAAATTCAACAGACTTTGCACAATGTTTATGCGAGTCTTATCTGCATTTAGTAGTTGATTCTATCGTACTCAAACTAAAGAGTAAAAAACTAAATTTCAAGAAGCTCAGATTTTGCCAAATTCGCTTACATCTTTAATCTCGGACACATTATGTCAGAAAGAAAATGGCTCTTGGGAAATTAACTACGTAGATAGAAAATGCCCTGATTGTGGTATTAATATCTTGGAGAAAAAATGTGAGCCTCTGCTGGTGATGGATGATGAGATCAGTTTCATGAGATGGGAGAAAGCACAAGACTTGGCTGTTACGGTAAAAGTTCAGAAAGATAACGGTAGCTGTGACACAGAAAAGAAGATGATTACCAACGACAGTTTCGTGAAACACACTAAAACCATAAAATCGGCAATTGAATATGTTCTCACCTCCATTCAAGGTCATGCTATTCATCTATTTACTTCTTACTGACAACAAGAACAACTTAGAATTTTAGCAAAGAAACTACCAAGAGGAATGGTATTACTGGTTGTTGACTGCAGTAAAAACATCGCAGCTTCATCCAGACTGCAACCACAGTCATCCCACTACTTTAAATCACAATTTAAATTGTTTCCTATAGTGGCGTATTATCATGACAATGATTTCGATACTATTACTCGGAAAGAAATTTGCATCATATTAGACAATCTAACACATTCAGTTGAAAACAGTGAATTTTATATTCAAAATGCAATTAGCCACATACGAGATATCAGAAAAAGTATCTATAGAAGGAAAATAATAGCATCGGACCGCTCTGCTATGCAGTTCTCTATTAGCACGATGGCCAATTTCATCTCAAAAGAATCAAGGCTGGAGCATCATTTTTACTGAAGCAGATATGGTAAAAACCAATCGGACACAGCAGGAGCTAATGTGAAAACACGGCTTCTCAAAGAAACTTAGCATAAAGATATCACTGTACAAGATCTTCAATGTCTTACGTCTGCTGTTAGTAAGCTGCCACAAGGTTCCTCACGACGAACAATTGAATACTACCTATATATCAATTGCTGACATTGAAAGCCGACAAAATTCCAGTTACTGCAAGTATAGACTTCCTGGTATTAAATCCTGGCATTTCATTAAGGCAGAAAAGATAGGAGAGGTTATGGTGCGACGTTTCAGCTGTTTTTGTGATATGTGTTTGCTAGAACTTCACAAATGTTTAAATGCTAGTTTTGTTGGAGAATTTGTCACAAAAGCCGTCATTCCAAAGAATGGCAAGACAATTCAAATTAACCAAAATGATGTACAAAGTATTGCAATGAAAACAAAAGCACCGACTGTCATCAGCAAAAACAAACATCTTGTTCCTAAAAAGATGACACCTACTCAAAATCAAAGAAAAGCTTCACCGTTCAACATCATGCCAATAGATGCACCAGGAGCAATGTTACAATATGGTGAAAAGATCGAAGGCTTGGAAATTGGGAAGTCATCAGATTCAACGAAGAATGGTATCCGGCCGAAATAGTGGAACTCAAGAATGATTCCTTCTTGGTAAATTGCTTACACAGCATGAGTGGAATCCTCTTTAAGCTTCCGGTGCCAAGAGACAAATTAACTGTGACAGAAACAGATATTATGTCCATTTTAAATATTTCAGTACTTGGTAAGAACCGGTTTGAGATCGAAGAAAGTGAAATCTTGCGTTTGGCTAACTTACTTAAGTAGTTTTTATAAACAAGTAATTTTAGTACTGACTTTAGATGATTTGCTTCTGTAATCATTCAATTTCATTATGTTAACGTAGAAGTATGTATACAAGTTATCCTTAATATGTCCCTAAATATAACTAAATATTATTTTATAATTGAATCTATTTGGAGTTACATAATTTAGTTTCTTATACATTTTACGCTTTTTAACTGTATTAATAATGCATCATGTATAAAAATCACATATATTTCTACAGAATGAAAAATTTCCTATAAATAACGCGTAAGACATTATAGGATATCACAGTTATTAACTTTAGCAATTATGCTATTTACGATCACTTGGTTTTATTGCTTCATATTAACTTATTCTGATGTTATTATATTTTTAAATTATAATAATTTACCATTTGTGTAAAGGGGCCGTTCAAGTATTACGTACGCAAAATTTTGCTCAATTTAAACACCCCCTCCCCCCCCCCCCCTGTACGTAAGTAGTACACATTGTCTAGACCCC
>JAUZND010006327.1:0-10811 GCA_034780555.1 Coelogynopora nodosa | reverse complement strand
TTTATTGTAATTTAGTTAAACCATAAAATGCACCTAAAATTAAAAAATTGCATGTATAAGCGGATCTGTTTTTTTGCTCGGGTAGGTGCGATTGCACCCAACGCACCCTGCCATGGTACGGCCCTGATAGTTAAAGTACATTATTATCTGTTCACTACTTGTATTACTATTACTATTATAGTAAAATTGAGATAATATGAAGATAATACAAAAAAGAGTTACAACAGCATTAAGGGTTACATTAATTTTTTTCTACTTAGCAAAAAATACTTAGCGTGGCCTCTGAGCTAATGATACTGCTGTAAAGGACATAGCTATGTTCATAATATTAATAGCTTTTATCTTATGTGTCTCAGTTAATGTTATGACTAAATTGAATTCCATTTCCTCAACATTTATAAACAATTCCTAATATTTAAAGAAATTTATTATAAATCAATTATATTGTCCAAACACATATTATTTATATATTCTAAATTATGGTCAAGTATATTTATAATAATAACAAGATAGAATAATTAACCATTTTTAATTTTATAAAATGTTGATCCAATATATTAATAATATTTTATATAAATATCTAAACCAAAATAATAAAATATTATTTCATATGATATAAATATAATTGATATAAAAATAATATATATGATATTGTTAAGTTAAAAATAAAGAAAATTATTAATATTTAAATTAATACTAATAGTAATACGAAAATGAGATAATTAAACTAGAAAATATGACAAGGTTGTAATAATAAATATTTCCTTGTTGAACTATGATTACGTTTAAGTAGATTATTATAACACAGCAAATATATATATGTTTAACTAGGAAATGTTTTAAATATTATAACGGTTAGATATCTTATGAAATGTTAAAGAAAATGGTAAAATTTGTGTTTTTTAAAAATGTGCGCTACTCTGTTGCTATGATGCTATAATTAAAACAAAAAAAATCAATTTTATAACAATTGTAAATAAGTTATTTTTAATTATTCTATATACAACATTTATATTTTTTATAAATTTTGTATCTTTTGAGTTTTGTTGACCCGCATTTTTTAAACGTCTTTTAGGGAGCTTCAATTTAGTTTTCAATAATGAATCATTTGAAACTTCTTTTCATTGGGCCTACCAGTGTAAGTACAATCAGTAAATTGTTCATATTACTAAATTATAAAAATATTATTTAAAAAATGTCAACGAAATATTTATAAATGTTGTCAACAAATTAGATATTAATATACTAATCTAATGGATTTAAAATAAACTACAGTACATGAGTTAATTTTTTGTTGATTATAACACAATATTCAAATTTATACATATGTAAAATCAACAATTTATATATAGATGTTGTATATTTTTTTCTAATTAATTGTTGTTAAATTGAATATATTTGTAACTTAGCTTAGGGGTGGTGGATTTTTTCTTTTTTTCCATTCTGATTTCTGTCTAATGTTATGTGAAGTAGGGGGGTTTGAATTTTGCATTAAGGTATGGATAGCATGTAAAATACTAAAATTAATAATTTGCAAATAGAACTAATCTTTTGCTAAGGGAGGGGGGGGGGTGGGTCTAAGATTAGTACAGGATCTGCTTGGATAGTATCAAAAATCTGCCACCCCTTATGATATTATTTTTTAATTAAAATTGTTTCAGAATTTAAGGTACTGTCACTGATAGTATATTTAATTATATATTACAGATAAGTATACACGTTCATAAGTACTCAGGTTTGTTTTTTGGGGTTTTCCAGACCTGGAAAATCCCCCTCAATCTCAAAAGAAAAAAAACTTTCATCCAGATAAAAATAAAATAATGTATATATACTATAGTCTATGAGTCTATGACAGAATATATTTTTTTATTGTATCATGAAACCTCATACCCTAATCAAATTATATTCAATAAAAAATATTTGTGAATTTGTTTGGTGCATATAAAGGAGGGATATTAAATTATGATTTACTTTAATGTTAAATTAAGCAAATATAGGGAACTTTTGATATACAAGCTCAAATTAGCTCAAACAATTTTATTCTGAACATATAAGGAACATTTATGCTAATCATTTAATAATTAAACTTTTCTAACTTATTGTGATGCCAAGGCCAAATACATGTTTTTCTTTATGGTTATACTTTCTTTCTTTACTTACTTTTTAGGCAGTTAATGCTATTGATAATTTTTAATGACTATTAAAACACAAAAAAGTGTGCTATAATTTATTAATTACAAAAGCTATTTTGCTTGGTTCCCATAAAAATATATTTCTATGTTTTTAAATTAAATATATATTTAAATATAAGTTGGGTAGAGGTTGAACAGGGTATTAGTTGACTTGGGTATAAGTATTCTTTTTTATAGAGTACTAATTTAGAAAACATTTTGAAAGTAAAAATGTGGCAAATATTAATTTTATTAATAAACAATACTTTAATAAGTAGATAATAAACTATATATACCTAATATAACTTTTAATTAGAAAAACTATTTTCATAATTTTGGATAACACAATCTAAATTTAATGAAATGGTATTTATAATTATAATAATTTACTACTTATATAAAATAATATTAGAGTGATAAAATATATTTTAATCTGATTTATATTGTTATCTGTATTTTGCATATCATATAAATTATGATATTGACCTATATATAGTAAAAAAAACACTATTATATGTATACTATATCTAAATTTATAAATTCAATAGTGTATTTTTTTATTTGCTGCTCTTCATTAAAATTAAAACATTTGGAAATCCCCATGTCTGAAATGCTCAATACATCCCTTGTGCTAGAACAAAAATTTTGCAAAAGCAAAATTATAAAACAAAATTATATATTAAATTTTAAATAGAAATATATATTTATGTTAATATTATATTAATGTTTAAATTTGCTTTTTATTGATAAAATTGAACAGCTATAAACTTCCTAAGTAGATTAACTGGCCCTAAATTATGATATTTATTAAAAATTTAATTATTGTATTAATATATTTTTGAAATTATTGATGCTGTAATAATTACATTAATGTATATATATATATTATTTCTATTTCTCAAATAACCACTTCTTTATAAAACAGTAAGTTTTTCCAAATAAAGTTGTAGAGATTTATAAATATTATATTATCAATAAAATTGCTGCCACTGAAAACAACATTTTCTAATGATTTAAATACTGTTACATAGAAATAAACCTTGTCTATAGAATTAGTCTGCATGATAATTCTTTGACTTCAATATTAATATCTTATTATATCACTACATAATAATTATGTTAGAATAAACACATAGCCTATAAAATTATATTAAGACATCATATACATAAACTATTTGTTACATTTAATCATAAAATTTGCACTTTTTTAATACATTTATTTATGAAAAGTTAATATTAGGTAATATGAGCATTGAATTAAAATTAACAAACAATGTGACTCATTATTTTTTTTATGGTGCTGAACATATTAGTGATATAATTCTTTAAAATGTATTTATTTATTAATAACTTACATAATTTGTTCTGAAATTATTATGTACATTACATATATTGCTTCCTCTAAATTTCTTTTCAATTCTATCAATCCAATAATCTATTGATCAGGAATTCTTTTGTCAAAAGTTTTAATAATATAATAACTATTACAATTGTTACTATCCTACTAGTTTTGAAAAAAAAATCTATAGAATTTGTTTTCACTATCAATAATATTTACAATAGATTACTAATATCTTCAATTTTTTTAGTAATAAATATTTTGTTTATGTGTTTATACATGTTGACTTTTATGTGAAATAATTATTAAACTTTGTTTTGTATGATTGAGAAAAAAAGCTATTCTATATTAGTTTTATTATTATTATTATATAATAAATACATCATACTATATATGATATGTGTATGTTAAATATGTTCACTCATTTATTTAATACATTTTGTACATTTCAGTGCGGGAAAACTTATCTTTCGAATTTCATATCTGAGTCAATTGAACAAATGTCAGGTGACTATCGACCTACACAAGGTGTTAGGTGAGTAAATGACTAAGTGTTGTTTTTAAAGCTTAATCATTGAATATGGACTAGTTAAAAATAGTTTTATTAAGTTTATTCATATATTTTATTGTATATTTGCTTAAATATGTTAATAATACTAAATTGATTACAATTTTACAACTCATATAAATTATAATAAATTAGCTTTAATAATTCATTAAATAAATAAGTTATAACCATTACCAAATCACACCAAAGTATATTAAAAAACTACTCTGGACAATAAAAGCATAGGAATTAAATTAGATTTTATTAAATCTTATTTTACAAAGAATGTGTAGAGTGAATACATTGCATTTAGATGTAATGATAGTTTAATTCTGTATTGTATAAATAAGAAATAGACAAAACATCAAGAACCTAGTTGCATATGCTGAGTTTAAGAATGTGAAGATAATGCAATACTAAGAAAATATAGAGCACATAATCCAAGTTCTAAACAGTAATTGTACAAATAATCATCAATAAACTAAAACAAAGACAACACAACAAATTCAACCATTCCTAATACTTTTAGTTTACATAATGCATTAGGTATAGAACATAATCAGATGTTAAGTCATGCCTGTAAGCTATACCATCACACTTCTCATCCTATAACAAACATCTAAACTACAAAATAGTAAAATAGAATGTAAGCTTCACTATTATGTAGAATATCATAAAATTTATTATAAATAATGTTGTTATTAAATTTAATCCAGTAATTGTTTAAATTACTAAAAATAACATAATGTACACTAGTATTGGAAGTACCAGTATGGAATTTGATTTTAAAAACTGGTAATTATGATTAGAAATATTGATTTATGAGGAATAATACATTTAAATATCTATGTGACTTCCTAATTTTGGATACTATTTGAACACCTTTGGCTGGATAGTTTACAAATTATATGAAACTGTTTTTCTTGTCCATATGAACAAGTGGTACAACTATTAACAAAATAAGATTACCATAAGCGCCTTCATAGAAGGGAGCCTAAAAATATGTAAAAGCCTAATCTGAGTTAAATTGAAATAAATTGACTATTTACTACTTATATAACAACAAAAGAATAATAATTATTCTAGCAAATGTTTCTAATGAATAGTATGATATTATAAATTACTAAAACGTATTGTACATATTGAATGAATTTATTGTTTGTTTTTTAACAGTTATGAGTTAGTCTTTATAACTAAAAGTATATGCAAAAAGTTTATTTGTCTAAACATGAATATATTTAATAGATATTCATTACATTTTTACATATATATGTGTTAACGGTCCTCAACTTTCCTTTAATTTCTTTTGAAGTCATGCAGAAACGATTAATGAAAAATCTTAATAATTTTTAAATATTTTGATTTATAGAATTGTTGAATATCAAACCGAACTGGTTGCCAAGGGAAAGAACATAAACGTTGATATTGAAATTTGGGATGTGAGTGGTGACTTGAAGTAAGTAACATTCATTTATGATGTTTTAATTCATAAAACAATTTATTTTATGATTTTTCTATGATATTTAAATGTTTTCAGAAATCTTGATATTTAATTAAGTAGATATAGAAATTGAGTAGATGTTTTTAACCATATAAAATAATCCGACTTACTTATAACACATCATTTTAAATATATATAATTAAGTAATATTACGTGTTTCATATTTAAAAGTTCTAATTTTAGTTTATTATCAAATTAGCTAATGAATGTTATATTATTGCAATAAGGTTTTATGTTATTGGTATTATTTTCTTAATATTTGCTTTTGATTTTTATTTCAAATGAAAATTGACATAAATTACATATTATCGTGATACTTTTACCAGTGTTTAACTCGTTGAAACGTATAGTGACGACTAAAATGTGTGTGATAGTAATTTTACACAAACACTTTAGCAGCAATTATGGTTGTTTCTTTAAGATTTGAAAGTTGTTGGCCCGCAATTGCCAAAGATACGAATGGAGTTGTCATGGTGTACAATCAGGATCAATCATTCCATGAAAAAGAACTGGAAAACTGGTGCGCCTCATGACTTTGTTTCATGCTTTGTAACTGTATAATATATAATGCTTTTCTATATGTTTTAGGTATTCACATTTTGTAAGAAGTCAAGGCCTAAAGGACCATCAATGCTGTCTTATTTCGCACAAGAAGCCCAGTACAGCTGACAGAGACATAGTTCAACTACGTAAGTTGCTATTTTGGAACCATATTTGTTCTTGATTCTTTTTTTAAAAAGGGTTTTAAATTATAACTTTTATTTGATTATTATTGTTGTGTGCTGGTATCTTTTCCAGAATAATTGTCCTTTCTGTAGTTTGTTATTGTTAATTTTAACTGTTTTTTTGTCAAACAACAATTTTTAAACATTTTATTTTACCTTATACTTGTAGTATCAAATATTTGGTTTATATTCACATAGATTGGTTTCTATAGACATGCATTGGAATCATTTTTATAAATTTCTACTCACATATTAGAATTATATTTTAAAATATTTAATTATCAGAGATATAACTGAAATACTTTTAAAATTTCTTAGGCCTCATAATTATTTTCACGTCAATTAAAAGTGTACATTAATCTCTTATTTTAGTCCAAGTATAACAGTTTAATTTATAATATCCTATATTTAATAAAATGACCTGTGATATTTTATAGAGTTATCTAATAGAATCATCTTGCAATTTGGTTTCGTTACATCCCTATATTAATAGTGTTAATATTTATCCTTTGTTTTTATTTGATTGTAGCATAGTTTATTTTTTTTACTTGTTGATTATGTTTGTTTTTAAATGGTATTGTTGGGGTACGCTTTATAGATAGTGGTTAATATATAATAATTAAGCCTTCTAAATGATAATTTAACATATAATTCATGTATTACATTTTTTAATTATTTAAATTAACAGAATTTAGTTAAAAAACGATGCTTTTTGACATAGTTTATATTTGTAATCATTTTGAATGTTATGCATTCATTTTTTTCCCTATGTAAACAAATTGTGTGTGCGCCAACTTCAGTGTTCAACAAATTTATCCCTTTCTTAGTAAACAAATTGTATGTCTGCTAACTTCAGTGTTCAACAAATTCATCACTTTCCTAGTAAACAAATTGTACGTGTGCTAACTTCAGTTTTCAACAAATTCATCACTTTCCTAGTAAACAAATTGTGTGTGCGCCAACTGCAGTGTTCAACAAATTCCTCACTTTCCTAGTACCTAAACAAATTGTATGTGCGCTAACTTCAATGTTCAACAAATCCATCACTTAAATAGTACACAAATTGTACGTACACCAACTTCATGAATTGACGTACGAAATGCTAGCATCCACAAGTTATATATACATTTAGGTGAATATTATTCTAATGAACCCATATCCGATAGCTGTGTGCCTATTCAATAAATAATTACAATGTATTTTGAATTTATTTATGAGAAAGTAATATTAATTTTAATATTATTAGTAATAAAGAATTATTAATGAACATTAACCAAACATGATGTTTTAGGTCGTCCTCTTTTCGAATTTTTGTTTTGTTTTGTTGTGAAAATCATATTCAAATCGTAAGAAATTAGTTTGCAATAGTTACAAAATAGTTAGTGTTTAACTACGAGTACCTTATTGTGATTATGATAAACCTTAGGTAATAGTTGGTATTTATAGTTGTATATATATGCTTAACTTTATAAGATGTTAATTTTTTTGTTTAATTTTACAATATTTAAATGTATTTATATATTAAGACATGTTTATTTTTCTATTGGTCTTTTTCTCTCCAATTCGATCCCCGTTCAGCGACTCTTTTTGACAAGATCCGAAATCTTCATTCCAACATATCAGAGGGTGGGGACACTCTACGGGAAGATTTCAACCGTTTCCTCAACCAGCTTCTCTCTGCTGTATCTGAGACGAGGGAACAGGAAGAACTCAATATTATAAACTCTTAGCGTTTGGTTAAATTAACAATAAAAGTGACGGATATAACAGTCAATTCTTTATTTATAATAATATCACATAAACCGATTTTCTCTTGCAATCTTTGTGTATCTAAAGTACGCACAACACAGGCTGTATTATTGTTATTTGTTAAATATAAATGTTTTTATTGTATTTTTATTTTTCGATTTATACAATGGAATGGTATAGTTTGCAGCACACAAAATAATAATCATTAATAAGATGAGTGATCCAGAGCATTTTCAACACAAAAAACATAAATTCCACTTCTCATATCATTTCTATCGCATATTTATATATCAAACTGGAACCATACATCACTGATTGTGGGATATAAAATTATGTGATCTACTCTATGAAACAAAATTGTTTAAAAAAGTAGTATACAACTAAATATTTAGAAACTCTTTTTTATGTCTGTTGAATTATATTTAGAAAGGAGAAAGTATCATATGTTCTAAAATGATAAAGGATATGCTTTTAATTGAAGTCTTTTTGGTAAAACTATAATCAAAAACTCCCATATTTTAAACTAAATAAAAGCTAAAATAGTTATGTATTAGTTATTTTATTTATATAAGCCCTTCTTATATTGTAGTATATGTAGTACCTTACATATGCCGATTAAATAAACGTAAAATATTGTATTTCTGAGACCTGTTGGGCCCCTATATACATTAATTAAATAAGAACGACAAGTCTCCTATACATGCTTTTAAAAGGATGGCCACTATACACGCTAATTATAAATACGTTAAATACAGGTCTTTAATTGTAACGTCTCTCCCCTTTACGAAATCATGTTTGAGGTCCCGGACGTAGTCTATATAAGTTTAATTACGACGACAAACATAACATCAACAATTTTTTTTAATCCCATGGAGTAGTAATTAATGTATGAATTTGAGGTATGCAGTGTGTATAAATAGTTAGTTTTTTAACGATAATATTGGCACTGCATTATATGTTTGGTATGAACGGCACAGTGTGCAATAATAAGTCATCATGGCACTGTGTTAAATATATTTCTAATTAAGCAATGTATAGAATTTAATGATTTTTATCAAACAAAACCTAGCCTATAACCAGCAAAGGGGCGAATACAATGGGTTTTGGGGGTGTACACCCCCCCCCCCTTTCCCTTATTTTTTATAGTGCCTTTTTCAATGCAAATTAGGGCCTTTTTAAAACACGAAACATTTTTATAGTATACCCTTTTCAATAAAAATGCCATTTTACCGGTATGTGTGCCTTTTTTAAATACGAAAAATTTCATTTTTACACCTAAAACTGTATGTCAAATATTTATATGTATCCTTCAAAAAATCTGTAACTGAAATAAAATATATTTTATATAATTTTAAGCATTTTTTGTCCCTGCCGCATATTGGTCAACGTAATAGTTCAGCTTGCTAGTTACCCTGAACAATTATAGTCACTAACATGTCATCGGAATTCAAAAACAAAGTTTGAGCAATTAATAAAGTTAATAATTCTGAAATATTTTTGTGTGCTTCTTATGATGGACTTTTGATAGATAGGCTTGTTGTAAGTTATGCTGAGTAGTAAGCCACATTCAATTTACGATGGAATCCAGGGTGAGTGTGGAGGATGCACATTCCTCTAAAACTATAGGCTATCATAACTTAATTTTTTTATTATTAAAACACATTTTCTTCATTTTCTTGGAGAAAAAATTGACCGAAAAGTTTATTTCACTGATTTTCCAAAGTATATTAATTCCACTAGGAAAGCCACAAGTCATAGAGCATATATAGACATATTGCATATAGTCAAATGTGTTTTTGTAGTATATGTGGACATTTTGATATTCCGATTAACACTGTATATCATAATATGTAATTTAATCTACTGTATGTCCCTCATTTACTATTATATATAATAGTATGAAATGCGATTATTAAAAGAATGTAAATAATTTAAACGGTAGTATTTTCTTGTCCAACCTATGATACACAAATAAAAATTCACGAATAATAATTTTAGTAAATAATCCACTTTCATAAATTGTACATATTGTAGTTTTTCGAACAATTCCTTATTCCTTAATTTTTTTAATTTACAAATATATACGTAATTGCATTATATTCTTAATTTTTGTAAGTGTTATACAATGTAGACTATAGCATATATTTAAAAACGTGATTGTAGTTTCTATAAATGATACAAAAAGGATACAGTGATATAATAATATAATATAAATATATTATAAATAATATAAAACTGATATAATGATAGTTCAACAGGAGCAGGTGTTTGGTTGACCAGATAATATTGTGGCCCGGCCCAGTTTACATAATTCTGAAGAATTCATATAATTTCCTGGAAGTAAGCATCGAGACAGTGTGTTTGCAATAGTTGTTTGATATGTGTCGTTTTCATGCAATCGATTTTGAAAAAATTCTACGCGTGCAATATTGATATCACTCTCTTGGTTATGCAACAATAGTAGAAGGGTAAACACGACTGGATTAATTTTTCTTTTGGTACAGATGTTCCAAGCTTCAACAAATTAAAAAAACGTTTCAGCTTTTTGAAGAGAGCAGATTTCCCTATACCAACAAATGTAGACC
Source organism: Coelogynopora nodosa (assembly GCA_034780555.1). Lineage (NCBI taxonomy): Eukaryota > Metazoa > Platyhelminthes > Proseriata > Coelogynoporidae > Coelogynopora > Coelogynopora nodosa. Next base: position 194 of record JAUZND010006327.1, on the reverse strand, counting down.
CCGTATCGCACCCCGTAAATGTATGAGCAGCAAGAACATCGGCTTTATTTCTTCGTGTACACATTGACTACTTTATTCACATTAATGATTGACACATTCGAAGAAGTACTGTCAGTATTATTTATTTATTTATTTATAAGTACGTCACACAGGGCCTCTCGGCATTATCGTGTGGCAAACAAGAGTATTATTAC
>JAUZND010006325.1:0-10812 GCA_034780555.1 Coelogynopora nodosa | reverse complement strand
GTGTTTTAAGACCATTTGAGCGGAGCGAAAATGGTCGTTCAAGAGTTGGCTCAGTTCTGCTACTATCTCTTACTTCTAATTTAACAGGCATATCAAAATTTTCAACAGTAAGGTTTAGAAAAAATATCGGGACATACAATACACTGAACTAAATATCGGGACAGGCTGAATAGCAAATGAAATCGAAAAAGTTGGCAGGACTGCACCCTTCTCCCTCCCATTCTGTGCTTCTAAGATTAACTCACTTTTAGGGAGAATAGTTAGTACGTGTGACATGAGCCCATAAATACACCAATAATTATATCAAAACAGAGCAATGTTTCATTAGAGGTGAGTTCATGGACTGTTTTGATTCTTTCTTCTATTCTGTCGTGTCTTAGTTGGCAATATAATTATTGCATTCGATGTAATTGTTAACAATTAGTTAATTAATATAAAAGTTTTATTTTCTAAATGTATGCAATTAATGTGCGTAATTATGGTAACAATTTTTTATAATATTTTCTCATTATTGTTTGAAATGCATGTTGACTTGAACAAATTGTGGAATACGTTTGAATTCTTATACATATATGAAGATAAAGATGTATTAATAACAAACTATACGTATTAACGTCAATATAGACTATGAAAATATAAACTGCATTGGGAAGGTCGCCCTTTGACTCCAGCAGTGTTGCTATTAATTCAAATGTAAATGAATCTTTAATCGGTGTCAGAAAGGGAACACGCAGGACAATGAGCTTCAAAAATTTAATATTTCGAGTTTTTTTTTTAATATTTTGAATTAAAGCTAGGAATATGAAAGTAAAACTGTTCAGTTAAAAAAATTAGCTAATTAAAAAGGTAATAAAAATGTATCAGAAAATAAAAATTAATTTTTGATATCCGAATATATTCGCTTTTATTTAGAGAGCGAAAGATTAATCATCTTCTAAGAAATTGATATAACGAAGATAAAACAAAGATATTGGAACGATTAGAGTGAACATTTCCAAAACGTTAACAGACTGAAAACATAATTTTGGTTATAAACCAGCACGAAATGCTAAAACTCAAAATCTATTTCTGAAGTCATGCTTTAATGCCACTGGCAACGCTACTAAGCTCACTTTGGCTTTGTTGCCGCAGCCCTCCTGAACTGTGGACAAGACGCCTGTATCCTCCCTCTCCAGAGTCAAACGTCCCTTTTTTGATGTCTTTCCAGAGTCAGTGATAGGATCCTTGAAAACATTGACCTGCAGAGGTTGAGACAACACAGTCTATTTATGAATTTTTTTACAAAGGGGCAAGTTTATACCAATAATTGTGGTTTATTCTAGATATCTCTTGAATACGGATAATGACAAATTCAAATGTGAACATTCCCTAAACCGATTTAAATTAAAATGCTTAGAATTATATAAAATTAAAATTGATTAATATAGTATTTGGTAATGGTTTAATAATGTATATAATATCATTAATTGGTTTTAATATTTCTGGTACATTGATTTTGTTTTGACTGTAATAAATTTGGTTCTATGAGAAATAAGTTTCCGGGTGTTAACATAACAAACGTAACTAAGAAAAATACCAATTATCAATTGTACAAACCGCATTATCCAACACCTTCTTTTCAAATTTTCCAGACAACTCTTGTAAACTAGCGGTCCACAAACCTCATAATCTGATATACAGTACAACTAACCCCCTTTCCATTGACGACAGCAAAGCTGCACTTTAAAGCACATTTTTGTGTATCTCTGTTGAGCTTCTGTAGAAGGCCTCCACCGCACCCAAAGGCCAGGTTATCCGCACTCCACTTGTTCTCCTTCATCTTCTCCAGGATACTACCTGAAGCAAATAGATCAGAAAAAATGAAGATGTATAAGAAATCATAATCATAAGAAAAAATTTATTTCTAAAACTTTAAAACAAGTACCATCAGTATTAAATGTTGGTTGCTTTCTCAAGGGAGCACCTTTTTGTAGAAAAATATATATAAAAAAGAAAATAAATCGGAATATTTTTTAACTCTATTTTTGGAGTCTTAGTCAAAACATCTTTTTCACATAAATTAGTTTATAATCAAAAATACTGAGTACCTATTAGTTTAAATAAAAATTTATATTAATAATAATATTACTAATACATTATAACATAAATACATATTTGTCAATCTAAAAGGAGCAAAATAATCGAGCAAAAAAACCCATTTTGCTACCGTTGCTTAGAACTTCTCAGCACGAGCCAGAGAGCATTATCTTTAAATCAGACAGCATAAGTGTCAATCGATTACCTGTGTCCCCACATGATGAACTATAATAAGCGTCAATTACATAATATTTCAATATACAGCTATAATATACACACTATATAAAAATATTTAATTCATAATTAGTCCTTTGAACAACACAGTAATATGCAACTAAATAATTCCATAACACGGTACAGTGAAATCACGGTAATGATACCTGGCTTCATTTTAAACTTATATAGATATAGATGTAGGAATGATTAATCATATTTATTGCATTAAATTATTCCAACAATAACAGGTTTAAGTAAAATTAATGTAAATCTAATATAAATTCACTGATAATAGGGAAATTATATAAATAGAATTACCAAAATTACAAAGTAGATATATAGTCCCTAAAAATATAGTCTCAGCAGAACTTTTAACATTTCCAGCACGTTTTGGGGGGATCAGATAGTGGGGTCAAGGGGCAGATAGATGAGAGAAAAACAATATGACAGTATTATCATAAGTTTAAAATATTTTATATTGTTACGTACGTTGATTGTAAAGTGAACGAAATATACTAACATTTCATAATTTTATAGCCATAATTTCAAATATCGAGACAGCAAAAATCTTTTCAAAATATCGGGACTATCCCTCCCTTGGCAGCTCTGCACGAACAATCGTCTCCAACAACAATAACATTATAAGTGTAAGACGGAAGTCCCAAACAATTACCCAGCGTATCATACGCAATCCCGTCCCCCTGGATCATTCGCAGCTGAGGCGGCAACATCTTGTAGCCCTTGGAGTTGGTGGTAGTTCCAAACTTCCTGCCCAGGATGTTGAGCACTTCGACCACGACAGTCGGTGGATCGCCGGAGTCAGGCCGGATAACCAGGACGCCATCTCGACTCAGTATCTGAAACAGAAGAAACAGGGAAATTGGAAGATCACTCACAGATCCAGTTGTATTAATAACACTGTTGTTGCACAGTCTAGGAATGTGTCTATATATATATCAAGAGGGATTTAAATATTAGAAATGTTGATGTCTTCCTTTTAGTTATATTCATTACAAAATATATAAAGTGCACAAAGACTGAAGTACTCGTATAGATGGTATCGAAGATGACCAGAATTGTAAATTAAATATTGATTGAAAATTAGAAGGAGAAGAAAACGATGAACATGGCGCTGGAAAGGCACAAGTTGTGCTGAAGACAATATTTTCGAAAACGAAAAATATTATTATTATGAGAAATGATAGAAAACCAAAAGTAAAGTATCATAAAAAACAACCTGAATCATATTTTGGAATAAAATGGACAACTTTTGACGTTGTAAAAACACTAAAAGGAGAAAGAAAATCCATTTTTACCAAAAGCAGAAAAAAGAGCAAATAATTACTAGACGTGTCATTTAATAAGTTGTATTTAAATAGATTAGATGAATTGCGAATACACGTAACTATTAGCCGATTATATAATAAGTCTGTGGATTATGTCAGAATGAGAGTTGTGTATAGTGAGATACAGCACCCTGAATTTGACTACTTATTGACGAATGTACAAACATACAATGTAATTACTGTGATACGTTACGAGGCGTGGATAGAGATAGAGTTATGTAGCTGTATATACTACTCAGTCATAGGTGGATAGAGATAGAGTTATGTAGCTGTATATACTACTCAGTCATAGATTATAATGCACGAATTAGCGGATTAAACAAATTGGAAATTTTGCTGTATTTCAGCCAAGTATTTGTTGTTTAAATCGGATTTACGTGTTTAAAAACATAAATTGAAACAAAGGTAACTAACGTAGTAGGTGAGAAGTATATAGGTGAAAACTGCGAAATAAAAAAGGATGCAGCAACATAAATTGTGCGCAATTTATCGATAAGCGTTTGTTTCATAGGTAGGTGGTTCTTTTATTATATAATAATCTATTTATATGCGATTTATTAGTTTATTCATTTTCACTACGTATCCACTTTGTTTATCAATAAATGAGTACAGTAAATGTGTTTTGCAGAATACAGTCAACAATAAAATCCGTTTTTTACTTATATTATCTATTCACGAGTTTACACATAAAATATGAAATTAGGTCAATCTATAAACTTTACGTAAACATTTCGGCGACAAATGTTGTTGTTGACAATTTGATATTGATAAGTTTTGTAGAAATTACATAATATAATATATAAGTTGCAAACCGGTACTGCGTGTGGCTGAGACAATTTAATTTAAGAATGTTAATTCTACTATTGAGTAATCATCTGTCAAAGATATAACATTGCTTACAATTGGCAAATATTCAATTAAATGATAAATAATACCACATCATTTTGTAATATATCACTAGTATAAATACATTACGATAAACACGTTTCACATCAATTGTATTATAAATATCATGTCAAGAATAACAAAATGTGAGTAAAACATTATGTACAGTGTTGAATGTATATTTAGTAAGTAAACATAAAGTAATTATTAAAAAATAAATAATAATGACGGTTATATTGTATTAATATAATAAAACATATGATCACAAAAATGTTAGGCACCAGAGAGGTAAACAATGTCTTTTTCAAATATGAAATGGAGTATGTTATATTTCCTTCATTTATATTTGGGAACATTGTTTCCTATTTCAATTCGATTTGATCCAAATGCAGTTTAGAATAAAAAAGTTGATGCTGTTATCCCTCGCGTAACGATCCTCCCCTTTTACAGTTTCTAAGCCACCTCACTAATAATCATAAATGAAAAGGTTATCACAAGACTTCGGCAAGGGAAGGATGCTTAACAGGCTAAAACAAGCAATGCGATAAACTCAGTGTAGCAGCACTATCAATTTACTAAAGCCATTAGGAGGACGTACTGAAATTCGGCAACTTTGCCATTTATAGTAAGCCACAATTAACCTCATTATATTAATTGTGTCATATTTTACAATTAGCAAACTTAAGTTACATTGAACGACAATATGAACTTATGCACGAGCACTATAAATAAATATACCCTTCATGAAAAAGGTGTGTCATATATTAAGAATAGCATAACTTGTATCGACTGTTATCAGATCTAATGTACTAAAGATATTACAATAATAATTGAGACTAAAGACCGAGAGTGGTCCTTATTCACAATTCAAATAATGAAATATCAGGTAAGACTCATTACGACGTAAAATAAATAACATACTCCTAATGATTATATATGATAGCATATAAATGATTATCATGTTACAGTCTATATTATTTACTTAATATGTAGTTATCAGGTAATAAAATAAACAATTGTAGAATGGCTTATTAGGGATTCATGAATAGTAACCAGGATTGATGCCTTCGTTTAAATACAATTACAGATGTCGGTTTCGACAGTTATTGATAACGCTGTGTATCAGTTCGGATAACAATCCATATCACACTAAGTATAATAGCTCTATGTTATAATTAAGACATAGTTAACAGTCTGTCGATATTGTTTAAAAATGTATTATATTCCTCAACAGTACCCTGTCATTAGCAATTAACATATTATACACTTAAATAAAATGAAAAAATCTATTTTAGTCCATTTTTCATAATTAATGACAGCATAACAGTTATAAGTAAACGATAAAAAATAATTTAGTAGAAAATATACAAGCTTTTAGAATTTTATATATTAAAATGTTTTTTTTTAAATAATTCTCGAGTATATATTTTAGAAATATATGATACAAGGTTCATAGCATATGACTAAATTAATTTTCTATGACTTTTATCCACATTTTCCATGACCCTGAATATATTATTGATAATATTTATAAACATGACGGAATTTTTGGATTATTTTAACTTAATCAATTGATATAATGAACATATAATTTATCCATAAGACTAATAAAATTAAGCAATAACATTAGGGACATATAAATACTACTGGAACATAAAAGCCCAACGTTTAATAGTATGCTTCATAATAAAAAAAAGCAACAAGCAAATAAAACATTGATTTAGTCAAAAGAGCCATAGTTTAGGAAAAGAGCAATTTGTCTCAGGTTAGACACAATAACAGTGTAAGAGATATGTAACTATCCTATTCAAACATAGCCAACGCAACTTAGTTTGTTTTAAACAGGTAATAATACATTTTAAAACCTGAGCAATTATTTAACATTATTAGTATGGTGTTGGCAGCGTTTCAGTCTCATACCCATGACTACAATGAGTAGAATGGAACTCTTGTATCAATAAAATTGTAATTAATTAAGAGTATTAAACTCGGCAGTTGTTGTATACAGAGAGGATAATTATGTAATAGTAAATATAAAGGCATATTAAAATGTTACAATGATTTCATTTAAAATATGTTGGCAAACGAATGTGAAAGGGGTTTGTGTACCACTTTTTGTGTTAAACAACAAATTATTTTTAAGCAGTGTATATAACAAAATTTCACTGACCAATAATAAAATTTCTTGACTTTACAGAATTCCCTGACTTAATTAAAATTCAATCACACTTTTGCACTCCTTGGTTCTTCTATGATTAAAACGCAATGCACCAGCGCTGATAACCATAGTACGCACTATGAGCTATATTATAATAATTGATAATACACGAGTAAAAGACTGATATTATTGTAATAGCAAGTGTAGATTATATGTCTTAAAATGTCGAAAAATAATCACCTGAAAATATTCATTCACACAATAGAATAACAGTAAATTGCATAATACATAATATTATAATAATTACAGTTCATTTATTTAAAAAACAATCAAACTCGTTATTTGATCCTATAACAATTTCACGGATTAAAGAAGAAAAAGTGACGAATTATTAACAATTTAATGTATATGTACAATATAATATATTATGCAAAATCAGACAATACGTTTACAATATATAGCTTACAATATTTTAGAAGTATATTAATAATATATTATTAGCTGAAATTATTATTCCAGAATATACTTATATGAAAAAACTGCACTGTTACTCACCAAATCCTTAAGTTCCTCGCCCCAAAATTTTTCAACTGCATTGTAGAGATCATAACTGTCTGAAACACAAGCAACCAGACCTTTCGGGAACTGAATGAGCATGTTTCGAAAGGCCGCCAATTCACCTTCCTGCCCCCACGCGGTAATTGTACTGAAACAGGGTCGGTGGTAGTTAGCGAAAATAGTTTTTGGGAATAATTACTATAGAAACTAATTAGCATAAACCAACATTAAAATATTTATCGAAAAGAAGAACTACTTTTAATAAATTTGTTGTATAATATATGAAATTAAAAAAATTAATCTATGAAAATAACGACTCAAATGTTGTATTAAATTAGGTTCTGTTATAAAACTGTTAACTGAAAAAAAACAATTATTAAAATGTTGTTTTATTTGACAGTTTTAAAAACAAAAAATAAACGAGGCAAATTAGAATTTGAATCTAGAATCTGAAAATTTTACAGATAAAGTTTTAAACAAAATGTTAGATACACTATAACATAATGCCAATATCGATTTTAATTAAGGCCATAGTCAAGTCTTATCATAAGTTTAGGCACGCTCTAACTATATAGCATATAATAGCCGAAAATTCTTTTGGGAATATAAATAGGCATTTGGAGCATCTATCACATATACAGTAGGTAGCATATGATTAACAAATCAATACAATACTATTGCGAATTCGTCTGATTTTGTTTAATTATACGGCTGATGTTAAAATCGCAGTTATACGATCCGTCCATTCAAGCATATCATAAAAATATATATTTATGAAAATAACAAACTATCATTTAAACTGATTTCTTAAACGGTCATTGACACAATAAAACTGTTCTTGTTTGTATGTTTTCATCGGATAGAAAATATTTCACAAACATCTATAAGATTATTTCTAATAGTAGTATACAATACTCGTAAGTAAGATATTTAATAAAATTAACATTATATGCGTAGGTCCTACCTGTGTTCACTGGCAGGAATGGAGAAACCGGGCATGCTGGCATTATAAAACTTCTTGGCAAACGTGAGAGCGGGAACTGTGTCCGTACCCACAAAATTGACAAGATGGGCGGAACCACCAAGTCCAGCGGACTGCAAGTATAGAAAGAGGAAAGCGATCGGAAAATAATTAATTGATATGATGCTAATTCTCAAAGACAGAAGCGGAATGACAGTTGCCATATAATAACTACCATGTGTATCAATAAAGATAGACTTTGAGCCTCAAAATTTAAATATTTTATACCATAAACAACCCAACTCCGCGCCGATGGAACTAATTTATAACACTCGTTATACGATATTCATAATATGCAAATCGGTGTAAAAAGCGACTCAGTCACGACATACTCGCGTCTAAGTGACAGTTGGTTTGCTTTTTTGAGAAAAATAAGAGAAGGCTACGTTTATGCACTATAACATTTGTAAATGACATACAAATGAATATAAAAATCTACAAGATAAATAAATACATAAACCGAAGCTGAATTAATAACCTACTGTATTGATCGTGATAAAAATTATGAAACTATCATGAAAGGGATTTTCAGTGCAACTTTTCGTTAGTATAGGCCAAGATTTTGAGGTTACTTTGTTGTTGGTTAACTTCGTTAATGGACTTAAGCGAGGTGGTGAATGATAAGTATCATATAAGTGACAGCTCTCACTCATAAGCTGCCAAATATAGGATGTCACTCATATAGCAAGCACTTATAATCTTCGTCACAATTAAATCAAAAAATTAACATGATGTGTTAATAAACGTAGGAGTAACAGCACCGGTTAAATAGTGTGTCAAATAAAAAAAAGTGTGTAAATGAAGTGGTTAAATGTTTGGAGGTTAATTTATAAACAACGAAAGACGAATTTATATGAACACAATTTTAAGAAGTTTTCCTTTTAAATTTCTTTAAGGAAAACATATATATATTTAAAAAACTAAAGTAAAAAGCTACCATAGATCTACAAAACATCTTTAATAATTAATATGTTTATATAAAAAAAAGCGGACAATCAAGCTGAAATGTATTTTTTAAATCCAAGCGTCACTTTTTTATATATACAAAAGCATAAAAAATCAAAGAAAAAATATTTTGTTTACGGTTGAAATATTATAATTACCATGGGAACCAATTGTAAACACTGATCTTCGTTTACATTATTGAGTGCTACAGTAGTCGTACAAGAAGTCAATATTATTATTTCTAGAGTTAACACTGTGAAACGCTGGATACAGTAGAAGTAAATATTCAACAAGAAACACTCATTACCACCGTCAAGGCCGGCAAATAATAATTTGTCACATTTTTCTCAAGTTTTTTTTCACCCTTTCCAACCTAAAATTTAAAGACTAATAAAAACAAATGTTCTTCTAATGAAGTACCTCACTTACAATACCATACACTTTTTTAAAAAGAAAACTATTACCAAGCATGACAAAAATCTATTGAATAAAATAATGATAATTTAATGTAGAAATATAATTTTTAATAAACAAATATCTATTTTTCCAAAAAACACGAAAATAAACCAACGCTATTATCGGCTATTTTCCAAACAAAAAAACTTTTCTGAGGATTTGGAAGCGAATCAATAAATCAATGAGATGAAACTACAATTTAATAAAGTTTAAGATAGAATATACATTTATTTGTCACGTTTGTTATATTAAAAAAAAGTCGTATAATTTACAACTAAATCGTTATAAACATGGTATGAAAACTTAAATTCCCATCTCTTCGTCTGAAATACAAATAGAAATATACTTAACCATTCGTACGTGGACATATTTTGTACGGTTTGCTACGTAGAGGGGGGGGGGGGGTATTTTACCCCTGCTTCCCTTGGAAAAACCAATTTCATGTCATATACACAGATACCTTCTAAAGTTCTAAAGACTTATCGAGCTATTTTTATTTTCAAAAAAATTAATTGATCAGCATCATTTTTATGACCTGATTACGTCATAAACTCAAGTTAAGAAAACTACATGAAAATAACCAGATATGCTATATATTGTCCCATAATATATGATAAAACTTTTGACCAATGCAACCAATTGACTTGATTATTTTTACATTTGATTCCAGATCACAAGATCACAAGAAAATGTTTTTATAATTATGCTACTTATAAATGCTATTTAAGTATTATTTTAAATTGCTGGTTATTTTAATAAATAATATCATTATTTATGTTATATGTATATAATTTACGATAAACTTATTTTTTCTATTCATGTTGTAAGTTTTAGCTCCTAATACAACCGGCAAGTATAAAAACCCAGGGGGGGGGGATAAAAATTAGTTCAATAATAACATAATTTTTTCTGGTATGTAAAAATATTCGAATTAATGTTTTTTAGTTACGTAGATAAAAGTATTTTAGCCCTTGAGTAAAAAAACAGGGTCATACATTATACAGGGTTTCCGCGATTTTTCCACATAAAATTCCATGACTTTTCCAGGACTTTTTGCAAAATTTCATGACTGGCAGCACATAGTATAATAATATTTTTTAAACATGCAATAGTTTATGTAACGTGTTTAAGAAGAAAATAAATGTACGCTA
>JAUZND010006324.1:0-10812 GCA_034780555.1 Coelogynopora nodosa | reverse complement strand
GAATGTATACTTGTTTCTTGGACTGATCCCGCAAAGTCCTTATAACATGTTGCATTTTTCTATTGGTAGTGCTTGCAGCCTTATTGCTGGTTCCAGTAGAAAATTGTTGTGCTTTTCCTATTGTAACTTTTTTCAAAAGTGTCCGCGACATTTGATATTTCCAATTTTTTTAGACATAGTGTTAGTTGTATAAAATTGTAAAATAATAACACAAGTTAATGTAAGCACCGTCGACAATATGAAGCATACTGAATTTAGTAGCGTAAACTGATCTATTTAAAACAAAAATATTCCGGAGAGAGCGATTGTAAATTCTACCGTTCGTGTCAATACTAAGAAGCAGAATGAATTTGAACAGTGAAGTCCTCTTTATTTATACTTTTCCTGATATCAGGTGTGGTATACTTGGTCAACTGTGTTGTCATTGGCCAACTGTTGTAAACGGGGTCAACTAGGATTTCCTTAGTTAACTGTGGTGTCCGTGGTTATCTGGTATCTCCTTAGTCAACTGTTATATCCGAGATCAACCGTGATATTTTAATCACACTGTAGTATCCCTGGTTAACTGTGATTTAGTTTGTAATTTATAGTATCCGTAGTCAACTGTGGTAGCCCTGGTCAACTATGATTTAGTTTGTAAATTGTGGTATGGTATCCGTGGTCAACTGTGATAACCTTGATATACTGTGCTATACATAGTTCTGGTTAGCTGTTGTCTACTTGATCAACTGTGTTATCTGTGGTCAACTAGTATCCGTTATCAACTGTGATCTTCCTTGTCAACTGTGGTATCCGTGATCAACTGTGTTCTTACTGATTAACTGGAATCTACTTGGTCAACTGTAGTATCGGTGGTCAACTGTGGTATTCATGGTCAACTGAGATATCCTTAGTCAACTGTCACAGCCGTGATCAACTGTGGTATCTGTGGTCAAATGTTATCTCCTTGGTCAACTGTGGCATCTTTGGTCAACTGTAAATTTCTTATTCAACTGTCATATCCGTGGTTATCTGTAATATCCTTTATCAACTGTGGTATTCGTGGTCAACTGTGATATCCGTTGTCATCTGTAATATGTTTGGCCAACTCTGGTATCCATGGTCAACTGTGGTATCCATGGTCTACTGTGGTATCCGTAGTAAACTGTGATGTTTTGATAAATTGTAATCACCTTTGTAAACTGTGATCATCTTATTGGTAAATTGTAATCTTCGTGGTCAACTGTTATCTAACTGGTTAACTATTATCTGTTTAGTTAACTTGGGTATCCGTGGTCATTTGTGATCTCCTTGGTAACTTGTTTATTTCCATGGTCAACTGTGCTATCCGTGGTAAACTGTGATCTAACTGGTTAACTGTGATATCATTGCATTGTCAACTATGGTAGCCGTTGTCAACTGTAATCTGACTGGTTAACTGTGATATCATTGGTCAACATTTTATCTGTGGTCAACTGTGATCTAACTGATTGACTGTGATATAACTCGTCTAAAACTCCCCTCAGGCGTACCTGTCCCGGCAACTGTCAGAGATCGAGTCTCGTCAGCGTCGACTGACTGACGACTGTCAGGAGGTATCGGAACTGGAGACTGAGTTGCGATTGGTCAACAGAACCAACGAAGAAAGCACTAAAAGGGCCAAGGCCTCTCATGACATGAAGGAGAGTCAATTGGCACAGATCAAAGCTAAGGCAGAGAGGGATGCAGTGAGTCATGTCATACTTTTAGTCTACTTACCTTTTTGTTATGTACTCTAAAAAACAATACACTTTGAAAACTACTGAACATTACGATCTCTATTATTAAGTATATAAAAAACTTAAATTGTTTATGAACTATTTGACCTTCCTGTTATCAACTAAAATATATCTTATCAAGAGATAAACGTAAATTTATTGTCTTTAATCTTACATCCATAGTGTGCTTTAAATCACATTCAATAAAAATCATTTTCTTTAATTACGAAACTTTCATTAACATCTTCTTCATTATCATTTTCAATTCATTTATTTAAATTATTATCAATTCTATATTCATAATCGAATTTAGGATCTTCATTAATAGCTATCAAATGTTAATCGGGTTCTGGTTCTGGTTCTGGAATTCCAGGTTCTACAGGAACTACTCCATCAATAACTAACGTTTTCATAATTTTAGGTAATGGTTGTAACATACTCCATTCATACAGATTATTTGCATTTAAGTATAAAAGTTCGTTTCCTGTTTATCCCTTTTAACAGGATTAGCCTGTTTAGCCTTACAACTTTTTTGTTCCTAAAACTCCGGGGAATCTACCTCTAATAGATTGTTCAATAAATGAAGTGTTTCTAACTTAATGCCAGTGTTTTATAATCCAAATTGTCAAGTTAATCCAGGTGTACTACATTATAACAATGACAAGGATCAATTTCATGATGTTCAAGAAACAATTACTAAAGTTTTCAATAAATCAGGTAAGAGTAAAACATCAGTTTTCAAAAAAATAAGTGATAATCTTTAAAAGTTTTACATTCATATTTAATTCAAATCATTTGAGCATGTTCATATTCTTGATCAGTAATATGTGCACCTTATACATTTTTATAAAATCTTTTTTCTTTGGTAAAAGTTTTATCAAATATTTTCAAACGAATCTCATAAGGGTATATTTCCTTTGCTTTTTGGTGAAGTTCTCTTTAAATATATTACATTTATTTTCGCTTTAATGTTTATAAACACTTGCATTTGAATCTAAAAAAATCTATAACTATCTACAATTTTTATTTTTTTTAAATAAAATAAAATGAAATACATATTTTATATTTTTTGGTTAGAATTTTTAATTGGTTTTTTTTAAAGATTGTGCTTTAGCTAATTATCCAATAAAAATATTAGTATCATAACCCCTTATATTATGAAAATGAAAAGGTACAAACGGTTTTCTTTCCTTTCATGAAATTAAAATTATAACAAGATATCGCTCTATATTTTCCAATGAAGTGATTATGAACTCTTACACATAATATCTTTCTTTTTACATATTATCTAAGCTTGTGATCTTGATATATAAAATTATCAAGATCTTTTTATACATGTTTTACAAAATTTACCCATAAATATTTATTGTTTAGATATATCTGATTTATTAATCAATAATTTATATATTATAAATATTATTACATATTTTTTTCTACACTAATTTTTTTTATTTAAAAAAAATTGTTCAATATCTTTTTTAAAAACTAAATTTTTATTAATTTCAAATATATCTGATACTTATTTATTAATTTAAAATATTTTTTATACGTCTTTATTACTGTAAATTACTGTTTCTATAAAAAAAATAACATCTTCTCATCCTTCTTCAGCTCAGAGAATCATGCTATCGCTACTGCTTGAACATTTAGTATCATAGTGATAATAAATATATCTACTTTTCAAAAGATCATAGTTCACTTTTTTAATTAATACCATATATATACAGGTATCTTCTATGAAGGAACCATCTGAACCGAACATCTTTTAAAATTTTTTAAAAATCATTAAAAAAGGAATTTCCCTTTTAAAATAATTTTTATCAAATTGAATAACCTTTTTTAATTTTTTTAAAAATATTCTTTCACAAAAACTATTATTTTCACATACTAGTAAATTATTTATATATATATATTCTTATTATTTTTAGTAAACATCTTTCACGAATATATCCTGTACGATTTATACATAAAACTATTAAAATTTGTAATAAATTTATAATGATTTTTATATAAAAGTATATAAACCATTTTAGGATAATCGTCATTACATAAACGGATTGATTCTATTGGAGATGTATAATGAGCTCCATTGTTATCCCTCAGTAAAAATACTTTTAATCCTATCTTATTTTGTTTTTAAAACAATTTATAATCTGTCCGACAATCATGGAAAATCAATACCTGTAAAATATAACTTGGATTATTGATTATAAATACTTTATTTTTAATAATAATTAACTCTATTTTTATGATCATCTCGAGTAATAATATGCCCAAGAATTCAATATAGAAAACATTGTTATGTCGATTTTTTATATTAATTATAAATCTACTTATAATTGGAAGTTTACCATAACTAGATCAAATACAGATTCCATAGTAAAAGTTTTAACAACCAAATATTTAATATTTAAAAAAGTAAAAGAACTACTTTGTATTTTTTTATTTTCAATTCTTGCTTTTAATTCTTCGTTTAATTTAAAATTATCTAATTCTATTGAATTTATAAATGGTTGAACTACTATTGATAAATTATAAAATTTAGATCCAATATCCCTTCTAATATCAATATAAACAGCTGTGAATTTGAATGAATCAGAATGTTTTAGTGGATTCTATAATATCATTTAAGCTATCAAATATTTCATTAAAATAAATATCTTGAATGTGACATTTAAAATGATATAAAATTAAAAATTTCTGCAACATATTGAAATATTATAACAATATTTCTGCAGACAAAACGTCTGCCTTTGTCAATGTGTACGTAATAACTGCAAAACAGAACAAAGGGTTAATACAAGGCAGGTTAAGAGTGAAATAGAGAGTAATGAAAGAGAAATATAATTATAATAATACAACGCACAATGAACGCTGGTCCAATAAGAAATCTAATGATAAAGTAAGCTGACAAAATATAAACTATAGTAGGCTGCTGTAAATGGTTGGTAAATTAAAATTTAGCGTGCGATTCATAACTTTCCTCTTGTTATAGGCGATATACCATTTCTAAAGCTGTAAGCAGGTGTAGCAGTGTTTCTCTCTTCGCACAATCTTCGGATTGTCAAAATCAATTGGGTGTGGGTGTGTTGAGCTAAGGCAGATTCATTATGCTTTAATATCTTATGTAGTCTCTATGCTTTTTAAGATGTCTAGCAAGACTGTTGCGAGTCGGACCAATATAAATGTCACCACAAGACTTACAAGGTACCGAATATACTACTCCAGTGCAATCATTAGGAGGGGGTGAGATTTTGGTTTGGTTAGTAATTGGCCGATCTTGCACATCCCATTGCACATTGAAATATTTTGTCGTAAGAGCGATTGTCATAGGGAAAATGTGCCGATTTTAAGCAGAAATCTAGAAGTAGACAGATGTCGTCAATTGAGATATGTGTGTGTGTGTTTAGATTGTAAAAGTTTTTGAGTGTGTTACGGGTAGTTTGAATCGCTAGATCAATCGGAACCTTCGTAAAAAGAGAAGTAATGTCGAAGGACACCATCACCTCATCCTCATGATATTGAGATTGAGAAGGAAATTGGCAGAATTCCTGTGATTTTTTTGGTGAAGCTGTTGTTGTTTCCTACTAAATGACAAAGGATATTAGCAACAATTCTTAAGAGTGCGTATGCAATATAAGAACAGAAGGAGACAACAGGGCGAGCGGTATGGCTTGTTTATGAATCTTTGGTAATCCATAAATGCCGTCTATGGTAGCAGGTTATCCATATTTACTCTGTCAAAACCGAAACAGAACAAATTTTGCAACACTGGAGCAAAGCGCATTTTCTATTAGCTATTGCAGCAGAGGTTGAAGAAAATTATGAAAATTTGATGAAAATGCGGATTACGTTGAAAATTGTGGATTATGAAAATGTGGATTACGTCAGTGTCCCATTCACGATTGCAACAGATTTTAAACTATGTAACATACTATTGGGAATAATTGGCACATGGATTGATTCACCCCTGTTGTTGGTGTAAAGCAACCAAGGGTCAACTACAACTCAAGGGAGAGACGAGGACAGTGGGCACTTTCAATGATCCCTTTTGGGACTGGGTGGAAGATGGTCGAAGACAATACATGGCAGAGCTATTTGACAATGTCATTCACCCCTCTCTCGTCAAAGGTGCAGAACGAAGAGCTAGATCCTCAATTCATATGACTCAATTGCATAATTCAAACAATGCTACGAGAAACTCGGGATCACTGTTAGCCCGAAGGTCCATGCTGTTTTCCACCATGTTGCAGAGTTCTGCGAATTGAAACAGAGAGGTTTGGCTGCATGGAACGAACAATCCACAGAATCGGTTCATAGAGATATCAACATCGTATGGAGTAACTTTAAAGTCAGCTCTCATCAACATCCAGAATTTCCTTCGAGGATTCTCAGAGCAACCTAAATTTAAAACAGCCGACATATTTGAAATTGCAGCCTCGTAAATAATTTTTAACAGTTGAATGTCGCTCATTCATATATCAATGTGTCATGCGTATATTATGTTGTCACGATGAGGTGAAACCTTCTCTAGTAATTTTTTATAAAGTTGTACAATGTGCGTATGTGCTTGTGTTAGTAATACATTATTTCAATGCTTCATGTTTAAATTGTTTCCTTGATAATAATACGTTTCTGAAACCAATAACGACAAAAACGATGTATATGTCTATATCTGTATGTATAAATGTATATATGCATATAATAGGCAATAGAACAAAATTCATAGGTAGCATATTTTTATTTGTGCAAAAGGAAATATTATATCATTTTAGTCCGAACATTTTTTTTCACAAAACATATTTTAATGTGTTTATCTCATTACTCTCATACTCTGATTACAACCTTTTTTCGTTTTACATTTATTCTGTATACCTTGACAAAGGCAGACAGAACATCAGAAATATATCGGTTATAATATTTCCATACATTGTAGAACTTTATAATTTTAGTTTTTTTTTTAATTGATCAATATATTCATTTATATAAATATAGTAGTATTCATTAGTCGCTTTTTTAATGCTGTGAACTTTAGTAAAATCTGATGAAATAAAATCACTATCTATTATTTTTTTGTTTTCATTCAAGATTATTTTTGTGTTATAATGTTATCATTTCTTATTTAAATCTTGCAAATTTCTCTTTGTCGTTAATTTTATCACTATTAGTTTTAATTATATTAATTGTTGGCTTTAAAATTATCCACTTTTAACAACAATTTTTGTAAGTAAATTTAGGTTATCTTTTTAAAACCTTAGAATTTAACACCTTAAAATTTACTTGTAAAAATAGGAAAATTAACAAATATAAGAAATATGTACAATAATAAAAATTCGTGCTATAATCCCTAAGAAACCAAAGAATCAATTGAAACCAAAGAATCCTGAGAATCCAAAAAGAAAGATAATTAAAAAAACTCCTTTACAAATGAAGATAAAAAATTCGAATCCAGAAATGAATACGATCAAAGAATAACTTAATTATATCAAAGAAGAGCTGAATGTGAGTGAGATTAAAGATGAGGTAAATTAGATCTTACTAGTAGTTAAATAGTTTATAGATCGAAAGCTAAACTAAAAGAGAAGTTTACAGAAAATAAATAAGAAATTTATTCATTATGATATTATAAAAGCACAAAAACTTATAAACAATAATTTCTTTTTAAATCATTCTATATTAAGTATTTTGGAATTTATTAATACAGAATGTATTTTTATTATTATTTAAATCATAATAAATAAACATTATAAAGTAAAAGAATTTAAAAAAATACTATTGATAATGTAAAAATAAATAATTGGTGATTATCTTTTATAAATCTAATTGTTATGATTTATTTAAGAAGACTTAAATGTAAAAATAATTAATTAGTTAGTACAAACTTACTTTATTTATTTCATCTCTCATATCAATTATCAAATTATTTAACTCTACTGAATTTGTAACTAAAAAAATATTATTTAGAATTTCTATATATTCAAAATGATTTAGTTAAAAATATTAAATATATATCACAGATCTTTTTTTATAATATTCCCTTATTATGACAGAATGCAATAGACATACTACCAAATAAGGCAGATTGAAAAGCACTAAATCCTCCTAAAATTGTTGTATATATATGATCAATTTTTTAATGAAGAAGCAATTATAATTGCACTACCAGTTATACCTCCTAAAATATTTCCAATTATTTGAATAGATAAATTTAACTTTCTCTATTTATTTATTTTACTTGTAAAGAATATTAATTGTTTATTTATATATTTTCTTGTTTCTTTCATATATTATTTTCTTCATTTACTTGAAGGGAAACGTCACTACTATTAATTTTATTCAAATATTTTAATTAAAATTAATATCATTTAATTATAGCATTTTTAGATATTATCATAAAGAAATGCAATTTCATAAATTCCATCTAATCTTATATCAATAAAATATTCATCTATTTAATTAAAGGTCTACTTATTTCCTTTTCTTCAATTTTTTATTTTAACCTTTTCTCTTGCAATAGTAATATCGTCTTTAAACATTTGTAGTGTCTCTAGTTTTATATAATTCTTCTTTAGTTGTTAATCTTACAATAAATTCACTATCTCATTCTCGCATTTATTAGTAAATAAAATCCAATAAGATTCCTTCAAAGTTTTTTAAAGTGGGATCCTTAGATAATGTCCATAAAACAAACATATTAATTTTCCACAATTTCTTTCTTTCTTTTAAATATAAAATATATTCCAATATTTGATATCACCTAAATATTTTAATTCTTGAGTTGAAGGTAATCCATATGAATAAAAAATAACTAAAGGTAATAATAAAATAGTTTGATTTCTAATTCTTAAGCTATTTATTTAAATCAAAATTAGTTGTAGTATCATCACCATATTTTTTCAAAATTTTCATAATTTGACATCTCCTGAAATGTCGACTTCATCTCCATTTTTAAGGAATAATTTAAGCAAAGCGCGTTGCCTTAAGCTAAACTTGTTTTAAATGTTATTGAAGTATTATTATTTCATTACCAAAATCTATTAAATTTAAATTATCATCAAGAATTCTTAAATTTATTGACTGAATCATATTATTTGTTAATGGAAGATAAACTGATTTATTTGGTTGTTCTATAATATTATATACTAAATGAACTGTGAAACTTGGAATACTATAAAGTGTGCTTTGTTTTTTAAATTAAAATATCCTCCATTAATTAGTTCACGAAATATTATTTTCAATAGTATCTACATTTTCTGCAAGAGTTGTTGCTGTATAAATATTTTAAATAAATCCTAAAAGTGATCTAATAGAATTTTTAATTGTACAATCTACCAGGTGATATAGTAACATAAATCCAATTTGTTCCAACATCAATAGAATATTTAAAAGTAATACTTATTGTTGTAACATTTCGAATTGGGTTATTTTTAGTCAGGTTTCGGATTTATTTTTGGAGAAAGGCACCCTATACATTTCTATAAAGTTTATGATGTCAGGAAACTTAACAGAAAACCAATGTTTCCATTTTCCCACACATATTTATGGTGGCCATATTGAATTTTCAGAAAGGCCGCCGTCAAAAACCGTTATTCGCAATATCTCATCATCTAAGAGAACCTAAAGTGCTGATTTCGACGTCTATACCCACATAAATAATTTGGGGTGAGAAACATCATGGAAATACTTACATGTTTGATTGTTGTTGGTTATTGATTCCATTATAGTTAATACAGTTTGCAGCAGATCAAGGTCTAACATATTGGTTATGGACAAAGCCTGTACGTGTCGACCACGAGAATAATCTCATCATAGTCCCTTGCAAACGACATCAACAGTGTATTAAAACTGATACTAAGATCTGTTGTAGCTGTTATTATGTAGCTGCGTTTGTCGTCATTTTTTGAGCAAGGACTATGCCATCGCTATTTTCTTTGTGGCTTCGTGGGTATCTGTGTGTTCAGATGCAACCGCTGACAAAAGACCATTTTCAGAAAGTGCATGGTGTTTGTCTGTTTGAGTCATATTGGGATCAGCGCAGCCCAGCTTTACAAGCAGATGGATTAATTTGGACTTGTCAGTGCAGGGAAGTAGTACACCATTCGGTGCAAAGAATGTTCTCGGTGTCAAAGTAAATTCGAAATTTCCTATGGCTTGTTTTTGTTCAAGTTCGCAGCTTGGCTTGGCTATAACCATCAAACGCCTCTACAGGTCCTTGGTCTCTCTCAGGTCGATTGACTTGTCCCTTAGCATCACTTTAGTTTTCTTGTTGCCCGACAAGCACATCTTGTTATTCTCTTAATTGACGGGAGCAACTAGACTGACCGATCCATTGATCCTTTCTTCAACGAAATTTTCATACAAGCTTTGACCAGTCTCATCGATGTTTATGATCTGAGCGACATGCTCTTCCGGCAGGTAGACTTGCATGATCAAGTTATGAATAGCGTTGCGCTCTACAGCAAAATGATTACCACGGTTGAGCATGGCGGTAACAACTGCACGGTGTTCATGGTGTTCTCTCCCTTTGTCTGCTTTGTCTTCAAATTAATTGCTGAACTCTAGGTATACGTGATAACACTGGTGTAGCCAGGAAGAAATTTTGTCTGGCATTGGCATTGTTAGAAATTTCAATAAGTCCTGAGTGAACTTTCCTGATCTTGTTCTTCTGCTTGCTGGCGTGGTTAGCACCAATCGAGACTTGGTAACAAATATTTTTTCTGCTTCGAGTCCAGATATGTGTCTAGATGCTTCTTTTTTAAGTCATTCATGTCTGCAATGTATCGTGGCCAGAGTCTCTTGTATTTGATGCCGTCCATCGAGAAGAAGAGTATACTGAGATCCTCTCCAGCTTCGAGATGTAGTCCAAAATCGGTATTTCGAGATGCTGCCACAAAACACAGGATTGTTTCAACTCGATAAAGATAGTTCATGAGCGATTTGAACATAGCATGCTTGGAGCGCTGTGCCTCCCATGTATTGAACTCATTCACAACATCAGCTGTGGTGATGACTTGAGTAGTACAGGAATGGGGGATTGTAGATCACTACTTGACCTTTAACCATACCCCCCCAACCT
>JAUZND010006323.1:0-10813 GCA_034780555.1 Coelogynopora nodosa | reverse complement strand
ATACAATTTACAAATTATTTATCATTTCTGGAAATTTATCATACCAACAGGAAGCATCAATTTTGATCGACTTAATATTTATTTTTCGGAAATGGTGAATAATTTGTAAATTGTATTCAGTAAATTACTCCATGTCACCTAAAAGTGACCTGCCTGCTGATGCCCTTGGCTGAGCTAGATACGTTTTTGTACGTAGTACAAAAATGTCAATCTAGTAAAGAATTATTATTTTACAGAAAATTTTAAAAAATATTATTTTTAAAAATTATTAAATTTTACTAACCTTGAATTATTACAAGCCGGTCGAAAAATTTAATGTTTGTGAAATTATTGTCCTTCACCATACATCCATACAAGCCAGATTCATTTTTCGTCACATTTTTGATGATTAAAGTGCTATTTCTGTTTCCGAAATTGTCATCATCGAATCTCATCAAAATACTATATCTATTGGACTGATTGAAAGGATCAGAAACGAGATCATTGACAGCAATTTCTATATTTTTCGACATGTTTACATTTTCTTCAAAAAATGTCGAGTTTATAGACGAATTTAGAATTTTGTACTTGTCAATATTTTTAGGATTAAAGCTGTAGAGTTTTTTATACCAATATACGTAAAACATGTTTTGAACGTTGGTCGTGATTTGACAGTTTATATAGACATCTTGATGCTGTATTAATAGAAATTTGTTTATAGATATTTTTATTGTTGAAGAAGGTATGCGATTAAGATTTCCTAAAGATTTTAAAAAATGAATTTCTAAATATTTTATTTTAAAAAATATTAATTTTCAAAACATGCTATTTTATTTAATATATTGTAAATTATTTCTAAAACATTGCAATAAAGGACAACAAACACAACAAGAATCCCGGGAACCAAGTATTTTCCATCTTAAAGACGGAATTTCCTTTATCGTACGCATTTAGTTGGTATCGTGGCTCTGAAATTTAAATTATTTTATACTTGTACATTATTAATATACATAATTAATACATAAATAATGTGAAAATGAAAAAAAAGTTACTCTTTTTTATAGACATGTCAATCGTAGATGTTCCTTCGTTATTAGTGGCTGAGAAAAGCAAAGTTTGAGGCTCAATATCGTTGTGACTGTAAATGTCGATTTTTAATATCCAGTGGTATTCAGAAATCTGAATTTCAGAATTAAAAATTATTAATTAACGTATAAAATAAATTGTCAATTTAAAGTTTGAAGTTTAAAGTTTGAAATTTGTAAATTGTAAATAACAACAAAAAAGGCGCATTAAAATTGATCTTTTACAGGACACTAATCAAATAACCATAGATTTTGGTATAAATATTTTTAAAATGTTGCCATAAATTACAATTTGTATAATTTTGAATAATTACCACAATTCTGGTTGTATTGAATCGAATGTTTTTGATAAAACTATCGTACACTGATTCATAAGAGCCTAACAGACTGATGGCATATTTACGTTTCTGTTTTAATAAATTAATGGCTTCAATGTTAATTTTGTTAATTTCTGGATAAGCGACAACACTGCAATTAAACTGATATTGTGGAGAATCAATCAATACTTTTTCGGGACATGATATGACGGGTTTGACTGGCTTGAGAGCAATATTTGTCAAACTTGAAACAATTTCTCCGTCTTTTATGCTGGCAGTACAAGTCATCTTATCGAGAAGTTTTGGACTATAATTGGAAATTGTACCAGTGTGGTATGTTAGAGGTATGTTTATTAATACTTTTTCATGGTTGAAAATTGACGAGTTTTTAGAAAAATTTGTCAATTTGTAAGAATCATTAACGAGATAGTGACGACTAAATGATAATTTTGACGGTAGGTACGATACGACGGCGCAAATAATGGGACTTTTGTTTGAAATCATTAGGTAATGATTTTCGTTTTGAGAATTGACGCTGGAATATTTGTCAAATGAATTTTGAGATATCAGTGTTTTATGTTTTAACGAATCGTATATAAAGTCTATGAGGGTAGTGTCGTTTTCATTTGTGAGAATGGCGATTACGGGAGGAACTAAATTTGTTGATTATCAATTTATAATAATTAAATTATTATTTTAAAAATTTTTTTAGAGTTACTTAAGGTCTTGACAGAAATAGTGTCAGTTTTCCCATCCGAATAACACGTTAGATTTCCGTTAAGCCAAATTCCAATTTCTAAAATAAAAATAATTATTTAAAAAAATAACAATTTTTCAATATAACCTTTCATATCTAGTTGATATATCGAAAAATTATCGGTAGTACTAACCGAAACGTTAGTATTATCGCCAAAAATGACCGTTTTACCTATTGAAATTTCAAATTGAGGCTTTTGTTTAGAAGTAAATAACCACATTATGCTCGGTAGGATAGATGTACTTTTAAATCGACATTTTACTGAGATATTTGAGAAAAGTGTGGTGATTACATCACCTCCAATAATGGAAGGGTTCAAGGATTCTGTGTGGTTTTTAGGGGGTTTAGTTATTTTTTTATAGAAAAAGTTAGTTTGAAATTTTTATGTTCAAATTTCATGCAACATATTAACAAAACTTGCATGCATCATTTATAAATTTCCAATATTAAATTTTAAAAATAGTTTAAATTTTTATCGTACCTTTCGATTGAACCTCATTTTGTAATAAAAAAAGTATCACAATTCCCTGTATCAAAAAGACTTTAAAATTTACGCACATTTTCGAAATGAGATTTTTTTAAATTTTTCTAAAAATAATATATTATACGTTAGTTTTTAGTAAAAACTTTTAACACCCAAGTACGGATCCGTCTTGAATAATTTCCTTAAATGTTTTTATCTTTTTAAAAATAAGTTTATCAGATGTAACTAGTTTTTAAACTATCAAAGAACGTTTACTAAAAAATAATTTGATGGAAAATCAAGATAAGATCAAATAAAAATTAAATGCAATGTTGCAAATTTTCATTTTACAAAAAAGTATTGTAAATAAATTATTATATAAATTTTCGAAACTAATTATATATAAATATTTATCAGGAACCCCAATTTATGAATACGCACACATTTCATATATTAATTTTATAATAATTCTAGACTCGAGAATTTACAACTCAATTTCCAATTTTCTCGACTAAATTATGAATGTTTTTTCAACTTGGCAAATTTGGTAGTATAAATGTACTAAATACGCTGGGGTGTTGTATATAATTACTTTTATAATTATTGCCTAATTGGATCCGAATGTAGGATCATACTTAATGTTAACTGTATTATAAATAGATATCACCAGAAAATTAATTAATTCTCCTCTAATGGGACCTCCATGACATAGACTATGTAGAGTTTCAACATTTTATGTCTATAAGATATTATTATATAAATTTTATAATCTATAATATAGATTCATCGACTTTTTATTATGGATATAATTTTTTAAAAACTTTTAAGAGCAGAAATGTGTTTAATAAGTGGGTACTTGATCATTTATAAAATGTTTTATTTATTTATTTTGGCTGGTTGTAATTACAGCCTATAATTTATAAGCATCTTTAAAACTTAAATGAATAAAAATTTCCATTGAAATGGAAAATTTGACAAATTTGAAAATCTAATGCATAAGAGTGTTTGTATTTTTATTAATTTTTGACATTTTGAACTATAAATGTTCGTAAATGTAGATAATTTTATATATTTATTTTGAATATTTTTAAAATTCTAATAATGTTGTTTTTTGACTTTATAAAGTGGTTTAATATAGATTTTATAATTATGTATAAGAATTTATATAAATTATACAGTGTTGGATACTGACCACTTTATAATTTTCAGACTTTATTATATTACAATAATAATAATAATTTTCAATTAATTTTTTTAAATAATTATTGTTCTAAAAAATTATTAGTCTACATTTGATCAGCGTAGTATAGAAGCCGAAACCACTACCTATTCAATAATTTGTTACAAAATTTAAAATAAATTAATATTTCAGTGTTTTTTCAGACACTCATATGCACGTAAGTGACGAGATAAATTATAATGTAATTAATTGATACCTTCGTATTGAGGTATTATGTGGGTTTTAGTCTAAAATTTAGAGACAATTTTTTATTTAATCAATAACGTTATGAACGTATTTAAATAGTTATCACATGATGATTAATTATGTGCAATATGTGATATATACCCCACTATATGGTGGGGTTCTTGAATTATTTGTAATTTTATAAATATTATAAATTTATAAAATATATCATTATATAATTATAATTAATCACCAATGTGTTTTATTGTTAGATACTTGATATTCCTCGATTTTCATTACGGTTTGAAATTTTTTTTTGAAATTTTCTTATTTTCACTATTGGATTTTTTTAAAATCTGTTTAAGTTGATGGGGGAAATTTTTTTTTATTTCAAAATTTCATCAATATCATCTAGGAGGTTATTCTATAAAATATTGTTATATTAAAAATATTAATAATTATTTAGTATTCCGTAAATTGTGTGTTTTTATCGCATTATCAGCAACAATCAATGCGAGAAAATCTGTTAATTGATTGAACATATAATATTATATCTAGGAATAATCCATTAGAAATTAAACCAAAAAATTAAAAAAAAAATTCCCCCTTTTTGATAATGATTTTCTTGAAGAATTAAGATAAAAATAATTTTTACCAGTATCTTAAACACGTTTATAAACAACCTACTAGAGAAGAAGAGTACCTAATATCTAGGGAAATTGATTTTTCGATATTTTCCAGTATATGCATCATAATTGTACGTTAGGGATATTTTAAGAACAACCCTTTAATATCATTATATTTTTTCGGTTTGACGACACTACAGCTAAATCGATATTCTTGAATATCAATCATAACTCTAACTGGACATGCTATTTCAGGTTTTTTCCAGTCTTTGTAATATTCCATGGGGATGACAACTTTTCTATCGTTGGAATGATAATTTATTTGCCTCTCACGTTATTTTATCGAATACACGTGAAGAATAATATATCATTTTTGTCTGATACTTTATAAGTGAATCATTTATCAATGTTTCTTTGTCCCAGTTGAATGAGTTACTTATAGGGACTCCCAAAGTGTAGTTGGTGGTATATTTGTCATAATGACTCCATGTAAGATAAATCTCTGACGATGGATAAGATGCCACAATACAAATCACAAACGTTTTTGAACTGGGTAATGGAATACGAATTTCACCTTTTTTAATTTCATCAACATATTCGTTGAATACTTTTTGAGTTATTGGTTATATTATTAATTTAAAAATATACTATACTAACACGTTGTTTTGATTGAAATAGTATCATTAGCTTCACCGATAGAAAACGTCAGTTTTCCATTTAACCAAAGTTCAGTATCTAATATATTCAACATTATAATTAGTAATTATTAATAACTTAGAATTATCAATCAGTATATTGAACTGATACGAGTATATGTGATAGCAGTAATAATGACCTTTCTATAAGTGACAGTTTTATAATTTTAAACTTGAAATTGAGTTCCATTCACATGTTCAAAAAGCCATTTCATTTTGGGTAAGGTGGCTACAGTTTCAAATTCACATGCAATACTGACATGTGAGTGATATATGGTAGCTACATTTTCACTTAAGATATTAGTAACTCCTATTTGATAAAATAACAGATTATAGTAATAACCTAGAATATAAAAATTGTTAATACCATAAGATGTAACTAAAATTGAGAAAAAAGGACATATTGAAAGGAAGAATAATTTCCAGTTTAGAAAGAGTGACTTCATATTTTAAAAAGTTGTAGGAAATGTTTTTGTTGCTCTCATAATAAGTAGAACATACCAGTTTATATTAAGTTTATAAGCCGTGAAAACCAATTAAAAGTATTATAAAACTATAAAACTGCTATATACTCTATATATAGAGGTTATATATAACATATTATATTGGCATAAAAGGGTAACATTATACAATGATTATACATTTATAATGAATAAGACAATTATTAAAACAAGACAAATTGGTAAAGTATTTCCATTATCGTTACTTGAGTTTGTTAAAGTGTCGTTTCGAGATTCTAAAGCCATTATTATTTTTATACAACATGTATTATATTATATTTACCTATCAATATTTTATTCGTTTTTTTCCTTGTTCTAGTAAGGACATCGAGCCGTATTGTTCTATTTTTGTCGTCATTATGGCTATAAACATTAATATTCATGAGCATAATGTTTAATTTTTCATTCAACGTCATATCCCTGGTCTAGGTGTTAAATTTATATATAGATACTATTAATTATTTTTTGATAAAAAAATATTTTCTAAAAACTTACAACAATCCTAGTCTCACTGGTCTCTTTACTTTTCAAAAAATTGACATGTACATGCCTGTAAGACCTGGAAAATATGATAGTGTCTGTTTTATTGGCCTCCAAGTTAGATAAATTTATGGTTGTAATTATAATTTTCCTTATATCATAAGGTTCCTCCGAACCGACAATAGTACAATTAAATTGATATTGTGGATTTTCAATTAATACTCTTTCGGGGCACGAGACTCCAGGCGTTTTCCAGTCTGACAGGAAGGAAATATCGACAGCAATTTTTGTATTATTGGACTTTAAATTTGATTTAAGAATATTATCCCCTTTTATATTAGCTTTACATGTCACTTTATCAAATAGTTGTGAATGATAATAAGACATTCTTTTCGTATGGTACTTTATAACTGAATTATCCATTGTTGTTTCATTATCCCAGTCTGATTCGTTAGTTTCAGGTACTCCCAAGATGTAATTGTTGGTCAAGGTATCATAAAAAGTCCAATTGAAATCTACATTCGAAGAAGGATAAGATGCCACTATGCAGGTTACAGGTTTTTTATTGCTGACCACTACATAACCAATTTTCCACTTATTCATCTCATCTTCATAATTGTTATATAATTTTTGAGTTATCGGTTTATTGTTTTTTAAAGAATCTCGTATATACTCACTAAGATGGAAATTGTAGAGGTTACCCATTGTTGAAACTATCGGTGGTACTAAATTTGAACAATTAACATAAATTGAGTCTTAATAATTATTTAATTATAATAATTTTTACACACAGTTTCTATTGAAATTGTCGCGCTATTTTCACCAAATGAACACGATAATTCTCCATTTAGCCAAAGCTCTGAATCTATAAAAATTATATAAGATTATAATTTTACAATTACAGCTGTATAGTTTTTAATAATTTAATTAATTAAAAATTACGATGTATATTTAGTTGGTATATTGAAGTTATCTCACTTAGTTTGAAAAATGCCGTAATACCTTTTCCATAAATAATACTTTTATTATTTGCAATTTCAAATTGATTCCCATTTAAAGATGTAAATAACCATTTCATGTTGGGTAGAGTAGTTGAATATTTAAATTGACATTTTATTTTTAAAGTTGAGTGATATGTGGTTATTATGTTACCTCCAATAATTGAGAGACTGACAAGATCTATGTTATTTTTTTAAAATAAAATTAAGCGTTACATAATTTATTTTTTTTAGTACCTTGTGATTGCACATAATTGTTCAATGCAAACGGTAGCAAAATGCATACAATAAAAAAAATTTTTTTCATTTTATTCTTAAGAAATGAAAACTATATCAATAGTTGATCAATATATTATTATATTAAGAATATAAAAATTGTGGTATTACAGTTTCACATTGTTAGATATTAATAAATTTATTATTTAATCTATATTTGAATATATAAATGGTTCAAAGTTACAACTTGTACCCAATTTCATTAATCAATTCTTTTGTAAATTTAAAAAAAAACTAATTTGTTATTCAAGAATCACGCATGACACGGAGTAAACTATTCATCAACTTGATATTAAGCAAAAAAATAAGCAATTTAGTTGATTAATTCAAGCTTAAAAAATTTGATTATTATTATTTATTTATAAAAATAATAACATTAACATTAATAGATTAGTATGATAACAGAATTATGACAAGTAATAAATCCAACAATATGAGAATTTTATTATAAAGTTTATATGTAGAACTTGTTGGAATGATGGTTTTTCTTGTAGATTCTTGTATGAATTGTGGTGCAATTTTGATTAATTGTGTTGGTTTGATCCGATGGTTGATACATATTTTTTTTGTTCTGTTATCTTTTTTATTATAGACGGAAAACAAAAGTGTTTGATTTTTATTTCTGTTGTGACTGTAAATATCAATTTTTAGTATCAATTCATCGTTCACGACCGAATCTGATGTCTAAAATAAATTATTTTAAATAATTATTATAATAAGTAAATAAAAAATTATAATTTGTGTTTTTAAAAAATATTTACGAGACTTTTCGTATCATTAAACTCAATATTCATTATAAAATTGACATGTGCTGTTTTATATGGCTTTGAAAAATTGAATAATCTTAAAATATAATTATTGCCACTTGTAATGTACATCTTATTTATGGACCATGTTGCGACAATTTTACAGCTAAATTTATACTCTGGAATATCCAATAATACTTCATCTGGACACGATATACATATTACTGGTTTAGCAGCAATTACTTTATCCTTTACAATACTTTTTGTCACGTGCGACTTAAATTCACCCTTTTTCATAGTGGCACTACAAGTTACTTTATCGAGGTATTTAGGATAGTAATTAGACATTGACCCCGTGTGATACTGTATCGATGAATTGTTAATTATTTTTTTTTCGTCCAAAATAAACATTAGACTATCAGGTATGCCCAAAATGTAGGTATTATTATCGTAAAAACTCCAACTGAAATTTATTTCCGCTGGTGGATAAGATGCCACCGCGCAAATTAAAAATTTATCGCGCTGAACCAATAAATCATCATGTTTTGTTAAAACGTTGTTTTGCGAATCAAATTGTAAATAACTCAAGCTATCTGTAGCTCTAATACTACTCTCGTACATTTCATACAAGTCTTGAGACATGCTTCTATGGATGTTTAAAGAATCTGTTATATAATGTTGTAGAATCATGTCTTTTTCGTTAGTGAGAAGGGCAACTATCGGCGGTACTGTAATAATTTGTAAAAAAATAATAATTTATAAAAGTACACAATGTTTCGATTGATATAGTATCACTTCTCCCATCACATGAACACATCAATCGTCCATTCAACCACATTTCAGACCCTAAAAATATTTTATAATATTTATTATTTTTTTGTATACATTACCTTTAATGTTTAGTTGATATATGGAATAAGTGTTTCTAGATATATTGAAATTTGCAGTAACATTTTTTCTATAAAAAATAATTTTTCTTTTAGAAAGCTCAAATATATAACCGTCGATAGGTTTAAATAGCCACTTAATATTGGGTATGGTCGGTTCATTTTTAAATTGACATTTTATTACTAGAGCTGAATTATAGAAAGTGCTTATATTGCCTCCAATAATGAACGGGTTTTGATATTCTGTAATTTATAATATTTTAAATTTTATTTAAAAAATATACATGTTCCAATACGTTTTTTTAATTACCATTCGCTTGAATACCATATACTTTATCCAGTATTAATAGATTTATGAGCACTACAAAGATAACCAACGACATTAAATTTTAATGACTATTAAAAAAAACTTTAAAAAGTACTTAGTATTAGTATTTATTCTCTAAATGTTAAATGTAAATTTTATAAGATAGTGAATATATAACGGTTTAATTTGATTAAATTAATGTCTACATTGAGTGTTGTATTTTAAATTGGTATTTTTGACCCACATTTATACATTTTATAGATAAAATATTAAAATATTAAATAATTAAAATTATTGAGTGTTTTGACTCATAACATGGCCATGTATGGGGTCAGGTATAGTTTAGAGTTGAAAAATGTCCTGAATTCGAGGAAATGTACGGAATTTCAGAAAATTTCCTGAATTTCTGAAAATTTCAACTGGAGGTAATTACAAAGGGGTTATAACTAACATTATTGTACTTTTTATTATAATAAAAAATATTTTAAATTACAAAACATGATAAATAATACATAAATATTAATTAATTAATTAATAACGACAATACAACAAATAAGACAAGAGGGACGATATCATTCCTGAGCATGTAGCTTGAGTTTATAGGATTTTTTGTAGTTGGATTTTTTTCTTCCTTTTCTTCTTCTTTTTCTGTTGAAATGATATTTTAATTTAAATTTAAAATTTAATATAAAAATTAATTTTAATTTTATTACCCATTATGTTGACAATCAATAATGTTTTCTTGACACCATCGATGTCATTATTCACTGATATATTAATAGAGTGACTTTTATTAGTATTCTTTCTACTATCATCCAAATAAAAAATATTTTCTCCGTTCACTGTTGACTCTGATGTCTAAATTCAACAATTTATGATAATATTATAATATAATTATAATTTTTATTACCTTGACTGCTGTAATGTTGAATGCTACATTTCTAACAAAACTGAGACGTACATTTTTGTAAAGATTTGGGAGAATGATGGAATTTGTATCTCTTCTCGTCGCTGAAGAAATGGTTTCAATTGATACAGTATAAATAGCCCACATTGAAGAAATGTTGCAACTAAATCGGTACTCGGGGGTTTCAATAATTACTTTATCTGGACATGATATGATGGGACGTGCATTTGAGCCACCATTTTTTTTAATTAATTTAACCAAATTGGAATTGTATTGCCCTTCCATTATAGTAGCATTGCAAGTTACTCTATCGAGATATTTCGGGTAATAATTCGATATAGTTGCTGTATGATATTTAACAACTGAATCTTTTATTACTTTTTCA
>JAUZND010006322.1:0-10813 GCA_034780555.1 Coelogynopora nodosa | reverse complement strand
TCGGGACAATTGAAGTACTAAATAGTGGGCGTCCACTGTACCATAATATAATACAGTTTTTATTTTTATATTTAATTTTATTGTAAATAATAAAATTGTGTTATTGTTTTTAAAGAACATTGTGCTTTTGTCAGTGTATTAAAATTAGTTAATTATAACTATTGAATAGGTAGATACTGAAGAGGATAAAAAATCTAAGAAATGGTAGATCAAGTTTTAATATACAAAAAAGTCGTTTAACGTCTAATGAGTATAATGCTGAACTGCTTAAAATATTCTTAAAATAATCCGAAATTACTCCTCAAATATCCTTAAATTCTGTTAGTCCAAAAGCGTGGACTAACGGATTTGACTTACGATATGATACGAAAGATAACAATTTATACTCATTTCTTTTAAATGCAGATATCCACTCCCAGTTGACGTGACAAATTTAGTGGATAAGCTAGTTCTAAAGTATCCTTTCCTGCGGGACGCTGATGGAGGCTCTACAACATGGTATGGGTCACTAATGACAAAATTTCGCAACGAAAGGAAGAAGCTTCCCAAGGAGAACCGGCTTTTTTCACCAAGGTACTTTAACTTAAGTTAATCTTAAAATGGATACCTTTTTAATGGCTATACATGTAATGGCTTTTAACCCGGCTATACAACGCAAATTGTCACATATACTACGGGCTGTGTTTTTGTCTAAAAGTTAAAATTAACTGCAACGATAGACTTGGCTTTCTATTGGCTAAAATTCTTACATGCAAAACTAGTAATCAATATATTATCTTATTCCCTTTTTATTATACATTGGTAAATAAGTATTATTGATATAATTATAAAAAGTGATAAGTAAAGTAGTATAAAAACAATAATTTATTATCGTACACCTGTAGCAATATAATTCATATTAATTTATGAATGAGAATATCGGAGTTGAGTAATAATTTGGATGATACGCATAATGAAGATAAAGATGTCAACGAAGATTTTGTTGATGATGACGGTGAAGACATGGCTATAAAACTATTGAGAATTTTAAAGTTCAGTAATAAAATATAAAAAATGTCCATATTTTCACATTAGAAAATTTCGACCAATCAGAACGAAGCTCATTGGATGGCAGTCAAAAATATGCAGCATCATATAAGCCAATAGAAAAAAACATTTCCCTTTCTACTTCGGCTATGCATCAGATTTGTTTCTTACGCACTACGTGTTTTATAATAATCATTGCCTACCTATTGTAAGGGATAATACCGTGATCCGTCCCATGTTTAAAGGGTTAACCCTAAATGTCTTAAGGGTAAGAGTCAAATTGAAATGCTCTTTTTGTATTATAAATAGATATGCTGACCTACTGTAAAAGTTTCTAAGATAGGTGCAGGTTTTAGGAGACACATCCCTTGTTCGGATATGGCAAGTTTACTTATTAAAAACGATTCTTTCTCATGTCTAGACGACGAAAGACCCCAGCCAGTCCTCTTGCAACTCGGCCTCAACAGCTTCAACAGCTTCAACATGATGATGGCGAAGATGAGGCAAGCAGTGCAGCTCATCTTGAGGCGATGAAACTGGAGTGTTCGAAGAGGTCCCCAAACATGGCTATCCTTCAGGAAAAGATGCGGCTAACCTTCGACTTGCGGAAGGCGGCCCCTCCACGTCTTTTCAAGCTTGTTTTGGAGGCGACCCCTGCACTCAAGCACAGGGAGGTCTTAGTTGCAGAGGCTTACCGTGTCCTTGCTGAGACACACTCTATCGATCTCAAGGATATCCTCAGCTTGAGACCGTTCCTTCGACAACACCATGTTGCCATTGGAACCTTTCTCTCAGAGAAGAGTTCTTGTGTGAGTTTAATTTAGTTTCATTACAATTTTTCATCACTGATCTTGGCCAAGCTATGTAGATGGGTACTTTTATAAAAATCACCTTGATAATGCCTCATTTCTGAAGTACATACAAAGTACATATCCAGACTGCATAATTATCCAATATACTGATGACTCAGTTGAGAATTGACTTTTTACAAGCAAGGCTAAACCAATTGGTTGTTTCCAAAATGATTTTAGTAGTAGAGTTAAGGAAATCTATGGAGGTAAACAATTATATTACAATAGTAATATTGTCCGCTAACGTTTTTCTGCACTGAATATTATTCAGACAATATATTTAGATACTTGACGTCTTTCTCCTTTCGCAGCTCCCCCGAATTGAAGCAATCTCCGCGGAAATTCAAAGTGAAGGTGCAGACGCAACACGGAGACTTATGGCCATCTCAAAGTATCTATCGAGCAAGGCCTCCCTCTGCACTTTTGTTGAGCGGGACCAGTTTGACCAATTGGTCATTACATCTATTTCACCAGTACTTGTGGGTATTGGAACCCACTTACTTGATTCAACATTTTATTTTGTAATGGACACTACAGCCATACACGTTGGCGATGACTTCGCCCTTGCAATTGAGGCCATGTTTTTATTTATGCATATTTTGGATGCAAAGTACCCAAAATCCTCTTTGAAGTTTTGGACATTTTTAGAGAGCATCATTTTGTCAACCTCCGCAGGGGGCACACGAGGAGAGTACCTCCGTGCTGCTTTAAAGCAGTAAATTTAATCTTTTTTGTATTTCAGTATACTATATCCAGAACTGTTAGATACATCCTGTATATCAATATATATACATATGGATGTTTTTCTTAAAAGTGTTAATTTTTTGTTGGTGAAAACATAAAAGAGGACAAAATTAGATATTGTTTTAAATGTATTTCATTGTAATAATGAGTTGACAAGCAATCCATATTTTTTGAAAAAATAATGCAGCTTTAAATACTAGCACCTATTAAATATAAATTAGTTTATTTTAATTTTCCGTGTGCATGTTACATTTTAGGACATATAGACCAATATAATGGTTCTGAATATAATCTTTTTTTACTAAGAGCATTTTGCATCATTTCGTCGTAATGCTTATACATTTTCAATACAACTTATTAAAGAACTGATAACTGTTGAAATTATAAAACATTAGGCTGTGTGTTCTGTGTAATACATGACTATTACTCTTGTTACATTGTACAATATTTCAGAAAATATAAATGAAAGTTAATTAATTATAGAATTTCAGAAAATGGAATAATAATAAAGCTGTTAATTTACCATATAATAGTCTGCTAAATTCTGGATCGAATGAAACAAAAAACGTTTAAATAGGTGCAATGAACCATGTATAATGATGATTTCTGTACAGCACTGTTTTTGCCAATGCGCTTGTAAATAAATTTGGACAAATTAATACTAAAAATACAAACATATAGAGTAACCACCCGATCAATATTTAGATTTGCAATATAAATATTTATAGATCTCATGTCAGTCAATATAGCATTTAATCTTATATTTTATATCTAATAGCTGAAAATATTTAATTATATTGAAAGCTGTTTTCATTCATGTTGTTGCGCACAAGTTACATTTTTAGGACAAATAACACTTTAGAAAAACACCCATATAGGGTTAAATCTATGTACCTATTATATTTATTTCTATGTATACTATATATTGTTGTACTAATAAATATGATATTCAATTGGTCATTCAAACTTTGTTTTACTAATTTCATTAGTTTTTTTACCAATCATATTTTACTAATTTCATTAGTTAATTTTACTAACTAAGTTAGTGTAACACTTTTAACTAGTTATTTTGGTAAAATTTACTAACATAGTTAGTAAAATATTTTTACCAATTATATGGGTACATTTTACCAACATGATTAGTTAAAAGTGTTACACTAACTTAGTTAGTAAAATTAACTAACTTTAGTTCTGTGTATACATGTATACTGTATATATACTCCAACAGTTTGTTCTGCCAGGAACTACAGTCGTCAGTGACCTCTGGAGAGCCTACAATACAGTTGGAAACATAGGATACCAACATCTAACTGTGAACCACAGCCTTAACTTCGTTGATCCCATTTCCAGTGCTACTACTAACCATGTCGAATCAATGTGGGCCCGCACCAAACAAAGGAACAAGCATGAATGTGGGACACACCGAAGTCTTCTGGACAGCTACCTCATAGAGTTCATGTGGAGACAGCAGTTTGGGAATGCGCCTCTGCAGAACTTTTTTCTATATCTGCATGAACAATATCCTGTCTAGTCTTGTTTTTTCATATATGTTTCAAATATATATTCCTCTTATGCTTTCCGTTTTTTTTAATTGGTGGGCCATAATAACGAAAAAGTGCCATATGTATAACTATACAATCTTCAGATATATATATATCTCAATATACATTATATAACAATCAATTGAAAAGTGCTAATATGACTTTATTAATTGTGAATTTCATGTGTTACAAAATATAGCCATGAAACAATTTTTATAAAAAATTAATAATTTTTTAGCTTATCTATTATAATTATATTGAGTATAATATATACCAGTGGCAGTATATATATAACTATATTATACCAGTATACTATGTCTATAATAAGTATAATTATAAAGTATAACTATAAGGTTAATAATAATAAGTCTGAGTGGAAGTTTTTTAATAAAAAAGGGATTAATTTTTTTGAGACCGAGGTATTAAATATTTTTTATAAAATTGTTTTCTGCTGTATTCTGACTTTGACTTTGTAACTCATGAAATTCACAATATTTATTAATAAAGTCACATTATAGCAATTTTCAATTAATTGTTATATATTGAATAATAATATATGTCTCCAGATATATATATATATATGAAGATTGAATAGTGTAACATATAGTTTAATATAAAAATTATAGTTACAACTGTAAAAAGAATATGTCACCAATCCATAATAAAAATATATTATAGGTTTTATATTTATAAACACCGACTGTTTCATTTTGAGAAACTCTTTCCTTTTTATCATATATATATAACGCTCATTTTAGCTAAAATATAATTTCTTTTAAATTATAAACATTTTTAATAAAAAGTCTAATATATAAAAATTAATAATTTAAATAAAAATTTAATTTTCTACAAATTAGACACCTATATTTATTAAATAATTAAAATTATATTTATATCCCGTTATAATATAAAATATATTATGATATAATTTGTATTTGATATTCTATAGATTTAGTGTATTAATTAGTTAAAACACAAATCTCAAAATATATCAATATCGCTAAATATATTCAACAAAAATCTTTAAAACCACTTGCAAAATAAACCAAAATTATAACTCTAGTAAAGTTTAGGTAAAAAATATATCAACAAAATGTGGTATATCAAAACGGCTGATGAAGCTATCTTTACCGTAGTCGAAGTATTTAAAACAGGAACATGGATCAATTATTGCATTAAATGTCTAAAAACAAATAATTTTTAATTAAACAGAACATGGAAAATTCATGGACAAACAAGCTATTATATAGATAAAAATTAATGACAATTAAAAAATATCAATGATTACGAGAGTTTACTTTTAGGACATTTATGTACTCGCTGGACTGTATTTAAAACATTTGACAATTAAAATATCCAAAAACGCGCCCGCGAGAACGTTATAAAAGATAAGGTGCCCACAAAAAATCCGAGAAAAGTGCTACGTTTAATTTTATTACCAGGCGCAGAAAGTAATATAAAGAGTTTTCACAATTCTAAAGCTAACAGGGGAACCTAAATAGTCATCACTATACTTCATATATGGCCTGCAGTGACAAAAATGTATGCGTATTTTTTAATTTAATAGTTGCTTTATAAATTATTGCTATTGTGTTATACTATTTTATAGTCATTTTTTATTTAAACTGATTATTATTGGTAATAATTTAGTAAATTTTTATTATCGTAATATACAGTTATAGGCTACTGTGTACAAAAAATTATAATTAATGAAATCATATAATTTTAAAAGCCATCGTTATCTTTATACATGACCGTTTTGTATTTAATATAATAACAAACGTTTACAGATCAAGATTAATATTTACTTATTTAAAAATAATATAATTAACATAATTCTCAGATTTTGTTATAAAACAAGAAATCGAGTGGGCTCATTTAAAGTCTATTGAAAAATCCCAGACTGTAGCTGATATACTCAATCCTCACATTAATTGATGTGGCTTACAAGAAGAGAAATATTTTGCGAATAATAGTATAATATAATAATAAAGTAATAATAACATTCCAAAACAAGAATTTATTCAAATAAAAT
Organism: Coelogynopora nodosa; assembly: GCA_034780555.1. Classification (NCBI taxonomy): domain Eukaryota; kingdom Metazoa; phylum Platyhelminthes; order Proseriata; family Coelogynoporidae; genus Coelogynopora; species Coelogynopora nodosa. The sequence continues at coordinate 4,616 of JAUZND010006322.1, read as the reverse complement.
TAATTTCATTAATGCGACGCCCATAGGTTAGATATATGACTCACACATATATTACAATTTAATATATATATACAATATATATATATTCATTCATTAATGTTTTGTTTATAATTTGTAAATAAATTTTAATTTATACATTACATAATATATAGTATTATTCATGGTTATATTGAACAAAAGAAACAACAGCGATACTATATGTAGAACTCTATGCGAAAGAATCATAGAAAACAACCTAGAACACAGTGTAATTTTTTATTTGAACTAATTGTTGAATGGATAATCCTTAAAGAATAATGAAGAAAATAAGTATGGACCATAACTCCCGAAGGGGGGAATTTCGCCATGTGGAGGGGTTAGGAAAAACTTTAAAAAAGGAGGAGGGAGAGAAAAAATAGAAAAAAAGGGTGTGGAGGAAAAAGAGAAAAAGTATGCAGGAGGTGAGGAAAAATATGGTAGAGGAAGATAAGAGGAACTGGAGAGGGTGGCATAAATTGAGAAAGACAGGCGACTCACCAAAAACTTATATTTCAATCAAACAGCAACATTAAGAATAGATTGTGAATGCTCAGAACAGGCTTATAATGGGAGAGATGTTCTACAGTACAGGATATTAATACCTATTATCTCATCTTTTATTCTCCATTTATACAGAAAAACTAATGAGAGCAGCTTTCAAAAATGCCATTTATGTTGAATAAAAATATGAGGACAATCTGTTAGTGACGCCAAGTATGCTGACTATCAGGCAATAGTCGTACGCAGACTTGGAAGAGTCATGTACAGTATAGAATAGTTCAATTAAGTATCAATCATTTTAGGTGTTGATTTACCATGTATCGAAGTGGCATATTTCCTAGTTTGAGGCGAGTGCTGTTCATTCGAAGTTCTCCACGTGTGCCTGCTCTTGTAATGATTGTCTGACTGCCTATTAATTATAAAGCCTGTGTTCCGTTGGTTATAGAGCTGAGACAGGTTGGTTTCTTATTTTGCCACATCGGTGACATTTGTGATGCACATGATTTTGAATTGGTCATTTTAGTGCTTGTATTGCTGGCTCCGTTTTGATTTGCCAGAGGCTTTCCATTCCGTTGCATTGTATCCTCTCTGCAAAGTAGTTTTTGCTTCTGCTGAGGCTTCTCCAAAAGCGGCCTGGCAGCAGGGTATATATGTTACAATGAGCGCTTTAGTGAGTATAATTGTATATATACAGTGTACATTGTAGATACTTTATGATGCGTCTAAGGGATTGAATCGCAATATAAGTTCGGCGTGTGGCTCTTCGAAATGGGGTGAACATGTTAACTCTTAGTCAATAATATACCAACCAGGACAGTTATATTGTTGCCTTTTTTCAAAGTATACGTTAATTTTGTTAAACTGTCGCTTTTGTGCTGTATTCAGTCAGATCAACTGAATTTTGGCAGGTTGGATTGCTATAGCTTGTTTACAGCAGCGTACTTTGAAAAACGTAACGTTGTAATGCTGAGTTCATTTTAGATGCAGCGCTGGTGTTTATATTTCCCCGTATGATAATTGTGGTGTCGTCTGCAATACCTTCTCTAGAATCGGTGATGATTTCTGTTGCGTCTCATGTATGCAGACAGAATAATACAGGGCCTAATACGCTTCCTTGTAGAACGCCACATTGAACTGGACCAGGTTCACCAAGGCTACCATCCATTTTGACTTGCTGCTGACATGTTGACAGATAAGATGTTATAAGTTTCAGTGCATTGTTGCGAATGCCCACTTGACGCTAAAGTTTCTCAAGGAGTAGCTTCCGGTGAACTGTTTCTAAGGCTGCGCTCAAATCTAGAGAAGCGATTAATACTATATTGCTTTCGTCAATAGCCTTGACTTAAATGTCTATGAGATGGATTATTGCTATTTCATAGTTGTGCAATTTTTTAAACCCATGTGTACAAGAGTACAATGATTCTGTTTTATCGTCGTGTAAAACGAATTGGTTTGTAATCAGTTTCACGATAATTCTAGAGATCAAGGTCAGTAATTATATCGGCCGATATGATCCTGCATCGCTTTCATTTCCTTTACGTTTGTACATAGCGACCACTTCTGCTAGTTGCCTGACCTTTGTGAACATATTTTCATTGATAATTGTATTTGCTAGTGTTGATATCTCAATTGATATTTGAAGTCAAACTTGTTTGAGGACAACCATTGGAACGTCAGCAATTCCATGGGCGTATGTGATCTTCGCTTTCGATAAGGTTTTTACGACATCAGTTGTAGAGATTGGTTTAAATGATCTTGAGGTACAGTGTCGTGTTCTGACAGTTTAGTCGTTTGAATATCGGAGATAGTGTTTCTGATCTTTTGAGGTTTCGCTATAAAGGACAAGTTTAGTTCATTTCTGTGCATAAAGTTTGATGAGACTATAGACGCTGTTTCAACCAAATAAAACGCGCACTCGGTTTCATCTAGCTTTGCTACTAATATGTGGGCCTACCTTAGTTTGCTTAGCTGTGAAAAATCGTCTAAGGTCTTCTATGAGTAGTTTTGTGGTTTTCCGTTTCATCATAGTAAATGCATGACGTTCAGAATCAGTAGCGTTTCGACGTTTCGCACGTCGTTGTAGAACATTTAGTTGATAAATAGATTTTACTATGTTGACTAATTATTGATTTTGTATAGACTTTTTCCTTGTTTTCTTTTGTGATATAGTGCGGGGTACAATGTCATGTAGTACTGGGTTTCATGCATAAATCCACCTGTTAAGCACTTCTGTTAAGTTTTCATTGTAAGTTTAAGATAACGCCATGATGATGAAGATGGTCAACTATGTATCAGGATCCACTCGTATCCAGTTCCGGTCAAATATCGGAGAGATGGGTGAAGTTGTAGTATAGTTAATTAGGCAAAATAGACTTCAACTTTAATATCGTCACTAACAGAATACAGTGCACGCATATGATTTGCACGTACAGACTTGATTTATGTTTATCCATACTGTGTCAATAATTGAGCCGACATTTGCTCTTTCCTTTGGTGGGTGGATTATAAAACGCACACATTATTTGAGGCCCAGGGATCGTACGAAAGGAAACTAGGGAAAGAGGTTTTGGTCGCGGTAAATCTACATAAATATTCAAATCACTAGGAATTAATATTTGTTTTGCTCCTTCAATTAGTCGCTCAAGACATTCTAGCGATTCCGTTGTACTGATTGAGTTTGTGGGCGATACATAAAAATCCAGCGTGTATGGATAGTACCAAAAGCTGCTAGTTCAATATCCACACAGAAGATCAAAGGTAGACCAATAATTAGAATGCTGGATTCACAGATTGGACAGAGAACAGATGCAAATATCAAGGCGCTCGCATAGAACAGGAAATCTGGGAAAGGTGGAAACCATAATATGGATCTGTCATAAAATACAGAGCAAAAATAAAAAGATTCTGATTATTTTTATTTTTATTGATATGCATCTATAGTCACTATAGTATCATCTATATACTATAGTTATATATATCAGACCTTTAGCCAGCTGTAAATCCCCCTCCGACCCCCTTAGAATTCGTCTGTTAATGTTTTTCTAATAGGTTACATCCCAAAGAGTTGATAACTACTACTTTTCCAAATTTATCGAGTAGCTTTAATCCATGGCGGCCATGCCAAAACAAAATGGTCGCCAAAATTAATGTTTCTCTCGAATACTTAAAGAACAATCACTTTTATATATAGTAATACGCTTTTATAAAATGTAAATAGCACCATTTCACACGTTGTAAAAAAAATAGCTTAATCGGACAAATAATAAACCCATACAGAGCCAAAAACTGTCCGAAATGGCCAAAAACTGTCCGAAATGGCCAAAAACAGTCCAAAATGACCAAAAATTCGTGTTTAAGTTGAACATTCCAAAAACAATCAATACTCTTTTAGTAATACGCTTTTAAGAAATGTAAATAGCAATATTTTACATATTATCTGAACGGTTCAGCTTTATCTGTCAAAAATTGCGTCAAGCGTCCGAAAATTCATATTTTACTTGAATATCTTTATAATTATCTATATTTCCTTAGCAAATTTATTTATAAAATGTGTACAATATCAAAATAGCATTGAAGTAATAATATTTAGGTTTAAATATATAAGGCGCGATGGTAGGTAACCTCTCATAACAATTAAAATTATAAACAATAAGTGAGAGTTCAAAGGGTTCCTTGAATCCTACATGGCATATTACAAATATAAGATTGTGCAAAGCCCGTAGACGTATGCTAACTTTTCTGGAGAGTTTGTCAGCCTTATAGTCCTGAGAAGGCCCCAATGAAGGCATAATGCCTTTGTTTTATATAATAAATACAAAACTATGGGGTGAACACAGAAATGTAATTTCTTAAACAGATAAGTAAATACTTTAACGTATGTATATATATATACATGCTCCTATTTATCAGTATGCTTCACATTGAGCAGTCGACACTCATCTCGAACTCCTGTATCGAAGATTAAAGAAACACATTGAATCTGACTATGATATGAAAGCAGAAGGACAAAAACATCAGTATCGGGTGATCTGTTGATAATAGTATCCGATGACTGTGCAGCAATAAGCAATGCAATATGATACGTGTATCGGCTTCTT